>RDPX01000999.1:2462-17813 GCA_003991215.1 Morbakka virulenta | reverse complement strand
TAGGAAAATGTAATAGAATTATACTACGAAAATGAAATAAAGTTATACTATGAAAAGGTAATAAAGCTATAGTAGGAATATGTAATAGAATTAAACTATGAATATGAAATAAAGTTAAACTATGAAAAGGTAATACAGCTATAGTAGGAAAATGCAATGGAATTATACTATGAAAATGAAATAAAGTGATACTATGAAAAGGTAATACAGCTATAGTAGGAAAATGTAATAAAAGGATACTATGAAAATGAAATAAAGTTATACTATGAAAAGGTAATACAGCTATAGTAGGAAAATGTAATAGTAGTATACTAGGAAATTGTAACACAGTTATACTAGGAAAATGAAAAAGAATTATACTTTGAAAATAAAATAAAATTATACTATGATCAGGTAATACAGTTATAGTAGAAAAATGTAATAGCATTAAACTATGAAAATCAAATAAAGTTATACTATGAAAAGGCATTACAGGTATAGTAGGAAAATGTAATAGAATTAAATCAGGAAAATTTAATACAGTTGTACAAGGAAAATGTAATAGGATTATACTATGAAAGTGAAATAAAGTTATACTAAGAAAATGTAATAGAGTTATACTATGAAAAGTTAATACAGTTATAGCAGAAAAATGTAATAGAATTATACTATAAAATGAAATAAAGTTATACTATGAAAAGGTAATACAGCTATAGTAGGAAAATGCAATAGAATTATACTATGAAAATGAAATAAAGTTATACTATGAAAACGTAATACAGCTATAGTAGGAAAATGTAATAGAATTATACTATGAATATGAAATAAAGTTATACTATGAAAAGGTAATACAGCTATAGTAGGAAAATGCAATAGAATTATACTATGAATATGAAATAAAGTTATACTATGAAAAGGTAATACAGCTATAGTAGGAAAATGCAATAGAATTATACTATGAAAATGAAATAAAGTTATACTATGAAAAGGTAATACAGCTATAGTTGGAAAATGTAATAGAATTATACTATGAATATGAAATAAAGTTATACTATGAAAAGGTAATACAGCTATAGTTTGAAAATGTAATAGATTTATACTAGGAAAAGGTAATAGAATTATACTATGAAAATGAAATAAAGTTATACTACGAAAAGGTAATACAGTTATAGTAGGAAAATGTAATGGAATTATACTAGGAAAATGTAATAGAATTATACTATGAAAATGAAATAAAGTTATACTATGAAAAGGTAATACAGCTATAGTAGGAAAATGTAATAGAATTATACTATGAAAATGAAATAAAGTTATACTATGAAAAGGTAATACAGCTATAGTAGGAAAATGTAATAGAATTATACTATGAAAATGAAATAAAGTTATACTATGAAAAGGTAATACAGCTATAGTTGGAAAATGCAATAGAATTATACTATGAAAATGAAATAAAGTTATACTATGAAAACGTAATACAGCTATAGTAGGAAAATGTAATAGAATTATACTATGAATATGAAATAAAGTTATACTATGAAAAGGTAATACAGCTATAGTAGGAAAATGTAATAGAATTATACTATGAATATGAAATAAAGTTATACTATGAAAAGGTAATACAGCTATAGTTGGAAAATGCAATAGAATTATACTATGAAAATGAAATAAAGTTATACTATGAAAAGGTAATACAGCTATAGTAGGAAAATGCAATAGAATTATACTATGAAAATGAAATAAAGTTATACTATGAAAAGGTAATACAGCTATAGTTGGAAAATGCAATAGAATTATACTATGAAAATGAAATAAAGTTATACTATGAAAAGGTAATACAGCTATAGTTGGAAAATGCAATAGAATTATACTATGAAAATGAAATAAAGTTATACTATGAAAAGGTAATACAGCTATAGTTGGAAAATGCAATAGAATTATACTATGAAAATGAAATAAAGTTATACTATGAAAAGGTAATACAGCTATAGTTGGAAAATGCAATAGAATTATACTATGAAAATGAAATAAAGTTATACTATGAAAAGGTAATACAGCTATAGTTGGAAAATGCAATAGAATTATACTATGAAAATGAAATAAAGTTATACTATGAAAAGGTAATACAGCTATAGTTGGAAAATGCAATAGAATTATACTATGAAAATGAAATAAAGTTATACTATGAAAAGGTAATACAGCTATAGTTGGAAAATGCAATAGAATTATACTATGAAAATGAAATAAAGTTATACTATGAAAAGGTAATACAGCTATAGTTGGAAAATGCAATAGAATTATACTATGAAAATGAAATAAAGTTATACTATGAAAAGGTAATACAGCTATAGTTGGAAAATGCAATAGAATTATACTATGAAAATGAAATAAAGTTATACTATGAAAAGGTAATACAGCTATAGTTGGAAAATGCAATAGAATTATACTATGAAAATGAAATAAAGTTATACTATGAAAAGGTAATACAGCTATAGTTGGAAAATGCAATAGAATTAGACTATGAAAATGAAATAAAGTTATACTATGAAAAGGTAATACAGCTATAGTTGGAAAATGTAATAGAATTATACTATGAATATGAAATAAAGTTATACTATGAAAAGGTAATACAGCTATAGTTGGAAAATGCAATAGAATTATACTATGAAAATGAAATAAAGTTATACTATGAAAAGGTAATACAGCTATAGTAGGAAAATGTAATAGAATTATACTATGAATATGAAATAAAGTTATACTATGAAAAGGTAATACAGCTATAGTTGGAAAATGTAATAGAATTATACTATGAATATGAAATAAAGTTATACTATGAAAAGGTAATACAGCTATAATAGGAAAATGTAATAGAATCAAACTAGGAAAATTTATACTATGAAAATGAAATAAAGTTATACTATGAAAAGGTAATACAGCTATAGTAGGAAAATGTAATAGAATTATACTATGAAAATGAAATAAAATTATACTATGAAAATGTAATACAGTTATAGTAGAAAAACGTAACAAAATTAAAGAAAATGTAATACAGTTATAATAGGAAAATGTAATAGAATTAAACTTGGAAAATTTAATGCAGTTATAGTAGGAAAATGAAATAGAAATATACTTTGAAAATCTAATAAAATTATACTATGAAAAGGTAATACAGCTATAGTAGGAAAATGCAATAGAATTATACTATGAAAATGAAATAAAGTTATACTATGAAAAGGTAATAGAGCTATAGTAGGAAAATGCAATAGAATTATACTATGAAAATGTAATAGAGTTATACTATGAAAAGTTAATACAGTTATAGCAGAAAAATGTAATAGAATTATACTATGAAAATGAAATAAATTTATACTATGAAAAGGTAATACAGCTATAGTAGGAAAATGTAATAGAATTAAACTAGGAAATTTTATACTATGAAAAGGTAATACAGCTATAGTAGGAAAATGTAATAGAATTATACTATCAAAATTTAATACAGTTATACTAGGAAAATGTAATAGTATTATACTATGAAAATGTAATGCATTTAAACTACGAAAATGTAATAGATTTATACTATGAAAATGAAATAAAGTTATACTATGAAAACGTAATACAGTTATAGTAGAAAAATGTAATAGAATTAAACTAGGAAAATTTAATACAGTTATATTAGGAAAATGAAATAGAATTATACTTTGAAAATGTAATATATTTATACTAGGAAAATGTAATAGAATTACACTATGAAAATGAAATAAATTTATACTAAGAAAACGTAATACAGTTATAGTAGGAAAATGTAATAGAATTAAATCAGGAAAATTTAATACAGTTATACTAGGTAAATGTAATAGGATTATACTATGAAAGTGAAATAAAGTTATAGTATGAAAATGTAATATAGTAATAGTAGGTAAATGTAATAGAGTTATATTTGGAAAACGTAACACAATTAAAGAAAATGTAATACAGTTATAGTAGGAATATGTAATAGAAGTATACTAGGTAATTTAACACAGTTGTACTAGGAAAATATAATACAGTTATTGTAAAAAAATGTAATAGAGTTATACTAGGATAATGTAATACAGTTATAGTAGGAAAACGTAATAGAAGTATACTAAGAAATTCTAACACAGTTATACCAGGAAAATGTAATAGAAGTATATTACAAAATTGTAACACAGTTATACTAGGAAAATGTAATAGAAGTACACTAGGAAATTGTAACACAGTTATAGTGGGAAAATGTAATAGAAGTACACTAGGAAATTGTAACACTGTTATACTAGGAAAATGTAATAGAAGTACACTACGAAATTGTAACACAGTTATACTAAGAAAATGTAATAGAAGTACACTAGGAAATTCTAACACAGGTATACTAGGAAAATATTATACAGTTATAGTAGGAAAATGTAATAGAATCATACTAGGAAAATGTATTAGATTTATACTAGGAAAAGGTAATACTGTTATACTAGGGAAATGTAATACAGTTATATTACGAAAACGTAACACAATTAAAGAAAATGTAATACAGTTAAAGTAGGAAAATGTAATAGAAGTACAGTAGGAAATTGTAACACATTTATACTAGGAAAATGTAATACAGTTATAATGGGAAAATGTAACAGAATTATATTAGAAAAATGTAATACAGTTATACTAGGAAACTGTATAAGACGTATACTAGGAAATTGTAACACAGTTATACTAGGAAAATGTAATACAGTTATAGTAGCAAAACGTAATAGAGTTATACTAGGAAAATTTAATACAGTTATAGTAGGAAAAGATAATCCAGTTATTGTAGGAAAATGTAATAGATTTATACTAGAAAAAGGTAATAGAATTATACTAGGAAATTGTAACACAGACATAGTAGGAAAATGTAATACAGTTATACTAGGAAAATGTAATAGAGTTATAGTAGGAAAATGTAATAGAATTAAACTAGGAAAATTTAAAACAGTTATATTAGGAAAATGAAATAGAATTATACTTTGAAAATGAAATAAAGTTGTACTATGATCAGGTAATACAGTTATAGTAGAAAAATGTAATAGAATTATACTATGAAAATGAAATAAAGTTATACTATGAAAAGGCAATACAGTTATAGTAGGAAAATGTAATATAATTAAATCAGGAAAATTTAATACAGTTATACTAAGAAAATGTAATACAATTATACTATGAAAATGTAATAGAATTTATACTATGAATATGAAATAAAGTTATACTATGAAAGGTTATACAGTTATAGCAGAAAAATGTAATAGAATTATACTATGGAATTGAAATAAAGTTATACTGGGAAAATTTAATACAGTTATATTAGGAAAATGAAATAGAATTATACCTGGAAAATGTAATATATTTATACTAGGAAAATGTAATAGAATTATACTATGAAAATGAAATAAAGTTATACTGGGAAAATGTAATACAGTTATAATAGGAAAATGAAATAGAATTAAACTTGGAAAATTAAATGCAGTTATATTAGGAAAAGGAAATAGAATTATACTTTTAAAATGTAATAAATTTATACTAGGTAAATGTAATAGAATTACACTATGAAAATGAAAAAAAAAGTTATAGTATGAAAAGGTAATACATATATAGTAGAAAAATGTAATAGATTTAAATCAGGAAAATTTAATACGGTTATACTAGGAAAATTTAATAGAATTATACTATGAAAATGTAATTCATTTATACTAGGAAAATGTAATAGCTTTATACTATGAAAATGAAATAAAATTATATTATGACAAGGTAATACAGTTATAGCAGAAAGATGTAATAGAATTATACTATAAAAATGAAATAAAGTTATACTATGAAAATGTAATAAAGTTATAGTAGAAAAATGAAGTAGAAATACACTGGTAATTTTTAACACAGTTATACTTTGAAAATGTAATAGAAATACACTAGTAACTTTTAACACAGTTATACTAGGAAAATGTAATACAGTTATAGTAGGAAAATGTAATAGAAGTATACTAGGAGATTGTAACACATGTATACTAGAAAAAATGTAATAGAGTTATAGTAGGAAAATGTAATAGAAGCATACTAGGAAATTGTAACACAGTTATACTAGGAAAATGTAATACAGTTATAGTAGGAAAATGTGATAGAATTAAACTAGGAAATTTTATTACAGCTATATTAGGAAAATGAAATAGAATTATACTTTGAAAATGCAATATATTTATACTAGGAAAATGTAATAGAATTACACTATGAAAATGAAATAAAGTTATACTAAGAAAACGTAATACAGTTATAGTAGGTAAATGTAATAGAATTAAATCAGGAAAATTTAATACAGTTATAGTAGAAAAATGTAATAGGATTATACTATGAAAGTGAAATAAAGTTATACTATGAAAATGTAATAGAGTTATAGTAGGTAAATGTAATAGAGTTATAGTAGGAAAACGTAAGACAATTAAAGAAAATGTAATACAGTTATAGTAGGAATATGTAATAGAAGTATACTAGGTAATTTTAACACAGTTATACTAGGAAAATATAATATAGTTATTGTAGAAAAATGTAATAGACTTATACTAGGAAAATGTAATACAGTTATAGTAGGAAAACGTAATAGACGTATACTAAGACATTCTAACACAGTTATACTAGGAAAATGTAATAGAAGTACACTAGGAAATTGTAACACAGTTATAGTAGTAAAATGTAATATAAGTACACTAGCAAATTGTAACACAGTTATACTAGGAAAATGTAATAGAAGTACACTACGAAATTGTAACACAGTTATACTAGGAAAATGTAATAGAAGTACACTAGGAAATTCTAACACAGTTATACTAGGAAAATATTATACAGTTATAGTAGGAAAATGTAATAGAATTATACTAGGAAAATGTAATAGAGTTATACTAGGAACATGTATTAGAAGTATACTAGTAAATTGTAACACAGTTATACTAGGAAAATATTATACAGTTATAGTAGGAACATGTAATAGAATTATACTAGGAAGATGTAATAGAGTCATACTAGGAACATGTATTAGAAGTATACTAGGAAAATGTAATACAGTTATATTAGGAAAATGTAATAGAATTATACTAGGAAAATGTAATAGATTTATACTTGGAAAAGGTAATACTGTTATACTAGGGAAATGTAATACAGTTATATTACGAAAACGTAACACAAGTAAAGAAAATGTAATACAGTTAAAGTAGGAGAATGTAATAGAAGTACACTAGGAAATTGTAACACAGTTATACTAGGAAAATGTAATACAGTTATAGTGGGAAAATGTAACAGAATTATACTAGGAAATTGTAACACAGACATACTAGGAAAATGTAATAGATTTATACTAGGAAAAGGTAATACAGTTATATTACGAAAACGTAACACAATTAAAGAAAATGTAATACAGTTAAAGTAGGAGAATGTAATAGAAGTACACTAGGAAATTGTAACACAGTTATACTAGGAAAATGTAATACAGTTATAGTGGGAAAATGTAACAGAATTATACTAGGAAAATGTAATACAGTTATACTAGGAAAATGTATTAGAAGTAAACTAGGAAATTGTAACACAGTTATACTAGGAAAATGTAATACAGTTATAGTAGCAAAACGTAATAGAGTTATACTAGGAAAATGTAGTACAGTTATAGTAGGAAAATGTAATAGAAGTATGCTAGGAAATTCTAACTCAGTTATACTAGGAAAATATTATACAGATATAGTAGGAAAATGTAATAGAATTATACTAGGAAAATGTAATAGATTTATACTAGGAAAAGGTAATACTGTTATACTAGGAAAATGTAATACAGTTATAGTGGGAAAATGTAACAGAATTATACTAGGAAATTGTAACACAGACATACTAGGAAAATGTAATAGATTTATACTAGGAAAAGGTAATACAGTTATATTACGAAAACGTAACACAATTAAAGAAAATGTAATACAGTTAAAGTAGGAGAATGTAATAGAAGTACACTAGGAAATTCTAACACAGTTATACTAGGAAAATATTATACAGTTATAGTAGGAAAATGTAATAGAATTATACTAGGAAAATGTAACACAGTTATACTAGGAAAATGTAATACAGTTATAGTAGTTAAACGTAATAGAGTTATACTAGGAAAATGTAGTACTGTTATAGTAGGAAAATGTAATAGAAGTATGCTAGGAAATTCTAACTCAGTTATACTAGGAAAATATTATACAATTATAGTAGGAAAATGTAATAGAATTATACTAGGAAAATGTAATAGATTTATACTAGGAAAAGGTAATACTGTTATACTAGGAAAATGTAATACAGTTATAGTGGGAAAATGTAACAGAATTATGCTAGGAAAATGTAATACAGTTATACTAGGAAAATGTATTAAAAGTATACTAGGAAAAAGTAATAGATTTATACTAGGAAAAGATAATACAGTTATATTACGAAAACGTAACACAATTAAAGAAAATGTAATACAGTTAAAGTAGGAGAATGTAATAGAAGTACACTAGGAAATTCTAACACAGTTATACTAGGAAAATATTATACAGTTATAGTAGGAAAATGTAATAAAAATATACTAGGAAAATGTAACACAGTTATACTAGGAAAATGTAATACAGTTATAGTAGTTAAACGTAATAGAGTTATACTAGGAAAATGTAGTACTGTTATAGTAGGAAAATGTAATAGAAGTATGCTAGGAAATTCTAACTCAGTTATACTAGGAAAATATTATACAATTATAGTAGGAAAATGTAATAGAATTATACTAGGAAAATGTAATAGATTTATACTAGGAAAAGGTAATACTGTTATACTAGGAAAATGTAATACAGTTATAGTGGGAAAATGTAACAGAATTATACTAGGAAAATGAAATACAGTTATACTAGGAAAATGTATTAAAAGTATACTAGGAAATTGTAACACAGTTATACTAGGAAAATGTAATACAGTTATAGTAGCAAAACGTAATAGAGTTATACTAGGAAAATGTAGTACAGTTATATTATGGTAAATGTAATAGAAGTATGCTAGGAAATTCTAACTCAGTTATACTAGGAAAATATAATACAGTTATAGTAGGAAAATGTAAGAGAATTACACTTGGAAAAGTTAATAGAATTATACTAGGAAAATGTAATACAGTAATAGTAGGAAAATGTAATACAGTTATAGTAGGAAAATGTAATAGAATTAAACCAGGAAAATTTAATACAGTTATACTAGGAAAATGTAATAGAATTATACTATGAAAATGAAATAAATTTATACTATGAAAAGGTAATAAAGTTATACTATGAAAAGGTAATACAGTTATAGCAGATAAATGTAATGGAATTATACTAGGAAAATGTAATAGAGGTATACTAGTAAAATGTAATGGAATATTACTGTGAAAATGAAATAAAGTAATACTATAAAAGTGTAAGACAGTTATAGTAGGAAAATGAGACACAGTTAAATTGGGAAGATGTAACCCAGTTAATGTAAGGAAATGTAATACAGTTATAGTATGAAAATGTTATACAGTTATAGTAGGAAAATGTAATACAGTTATTGTAGGAAAATGTAATACAGTTATGGTAGGAAAATCTAATAGAGTTATAGTAGGAAAATGTAACACAGTTATTGTAGGAAAATGTAATAGATTTATACTAGGAAAAGGTAATAGAATTATACTATGAAAATGTAATAGAATTATACTAGGAAAATGTAGTAGAATTATACTATGAAAATAAAAAAAAAGTTATACTGGGAAAATGTAATACAGTTATAGTAGGAAAATGTAATAGAATTAAACCAGGAAAATTTAATACAGTTATACTAGGAAAATGTAATAG
The DNA here is from genome assembly GCA_003991215.1 of Morbakka virulenta. Classification (NCBI taxonomy): domain Eukaryota; kingdom Metazoa; phylum Cnidaria; class Cubozoa; order Carybdeida; family Carukiidae; genus Morbakka; species Morbakka virulenta. The sequence continues at coordinate 7,956 of RDPX01000999.1, read as the reverse complement.
AATTATACTATGAAAATGAAATAAATTTATACTATGAAAAGGTAATACAGTTATACTAGGAAGATGTAATAGATTTATACTATGAAAATGAAATAAAGTTATACTATGAAAAGGTAATATAGTTGTAGCAGATAAATGTAATGGAATTATACTAGGAAAATGTAATAGAGGTATACTAGGAAAATGTAATGGAATATTACTGTGAAAATGAAATAAAGTAATACTATGAAAGTGTAAGACAGTTATAGTAGGAAAATGAGACACAGTTAAATTGGGAAGATGTAACACAGTTAATGTAAGGAAATGTAATACAGTTATAGTATGAAAATGTTATACAGTTATAGTAGGAAAATGTATTAGCGTCAAAATTGGAAAATATAATACAGTTAAAGTAGGAAAATGTAAAACAGTTATCGTAAGAAAAGGTAACACAATCAAAGTTCTAAAAGGTAATACAGTTATTGTACAAAAATGTAATATAGTTATAGTAGGCAAATGAAACAAAGTTTAATTTGGAAGACTTAACACAGTTAAAGAAAGAAAATTTAATACGGTTATAGTAGGAAAATTTAAAACATTTCAAATATTAAAATGTAACAAAGTTAATGTAGAAAAATGTAACAAAGTTAAGTTAGGAAAATGTAATATAGGTATAGCAGGAAAATGTAACAAAATTATGTTATGGAAATGTAAGACAGCTATGGTAGGAAAATGTAGCACATTTAAAGTGCTAAAAGGTAATTGAGTTATTGTACAAAAATGTAATAGAGTTATAGTGGGAAAATGTAACACAGTCAAAGTACGAAAAGTTAACACAATTAAAGTAGTATAATGTAAGACAGTTATAGTAGGCAAATGTAATTCATTTATACTAGAAAAATGTAATAGAATTATAAAATGAAATTGTAATAAAGTGATACTGGGAAAATATAATACAGTTATAGTAGGAAATTGTAACACAGTTATACTAGAAAATGTAATACCGTTATAGTAGGAAAATGTAATATAGTTAGAGTAGAAAAATGTAATACAGTTATAGTAGAAAAATTGTAACACAGTTATACTAGAAAATGTAATACCGTTATAGTAGGAAAATGTAATAGAATTATACTAGAAAAATGTAATACAGTTATAGTAGGAAAATGTAAAAGAGTTAGAGTAGGAAAATGTAACGCAGTTGAGGTTGGAAAATGTAGTACACTCATAGTAGGAAAATATAACAAAATTAGGATAGCAAAATGTAATACAGTTATAGTAGGAAAATGTAACACAGTCAAGGTAGATAAAAGTAACATATTCAAAGAACGAAAATTTAACACAATTAAAGTGCTAAAATGTAACAGAATTATATTAGGAAAATGTAAGACAGTTATAGTAGGAAAATGTAACAAAGTTAAATTGGGAAGATGTAACACAGTTAAAGTAAGAAAATGTAAGAAAGATATAGAAGGAAAATGTAAGACAGCTTTAGTAGTAAAATGAAACACAGTTAAATTGGGAAGATGTAACACAGTTAAAATAAGAAAATGTAAGAAAGATAAGGTAGAAAAATGTAAGACAGCTTTAGTAGTAAAATGAAACACAGTTAAATTGGGAAGATGTAACACAGTTAAAGTAAGAAAATGTAAGAAAGTTATAGAAGGAAAATGTAACACAGTTAAATTGGGAAGATGTAACACAGTTAAAGTAAGAAAATGTAATACAGTTATAGTAGGAAAATTTAATACAGTTATAGTAGGAAAATGTAAGAAAGGTATAGTAGTAAAACGAAACACAGTTTAATTGGAAAGATTTAACACAGTTATAGTAGGAAAATTTAATGGAGTTAAACTAGGAAAATGTTATACAGTTATAGTAGGAAAATGTAATACAGTTATAGTAGGCAAATGTAACAAATTTAAGGTGGGAAAATATAATACAGTTATAGTAGGAAAATGTAACAAAATTAAGGTAGGAAAATGTAATACAGTGACGGTAGGTAAAGGTAACACAATTAAAGTGCTGAAACGTAACAGTTATTGTGCAAAAATGTAATAGGTTTATAGTAGGAAAATGTATCGTAGTTAAGGTAGGAAAATGTAACAAAAATAGCATAGCAAAATGTTAATTGGGAAGATGTAACACAGTTAATGTAAGGAAATGTAATACAGTTATAGTATGAAAATGTTATACAGTTATAGTAGGAAAATGTAATAGCTTCAAACTTGGAAAATATAATACAGTTAAATTGGGAAGATGTAACACAGTTAAAGTAAGAAAATGTAATACAGTTATAGTAGGAAAATGTAATACAGTTATAGTAGGAAAATGTAAGAAAGGTATAGTAGTAAAACGAAACACAGTTTAATTGGAAAGATGTAACACAGTTATAGTAGGAAAATTTAATGGAGTTAAACTAGGAAAATGTTATACAGTTATAGTAGGAAAATGTAATACAGTTAAAGTAGGAAAATGTAATACAGTTATAGTAGGCAAATGTAACAAATTTAAGGTGGGAAAATATAATACAGTTATAGTAGGAAAATGTAACAAAATTAAGGTAGGAAATTGTAATACAATGACGGTTGGTAAAGGTAACACAATTAAAGTGCTGAAACGTAATACAGTTATTGTGTAAAAATGTAATAGGTTTATAGTAGGAAAATGTAACGTAGTTAAGGTAGGAAAATGTAACAAAAATAGCATAGCAAAATGTAATCCAGTTATAGTAGGAAAAGGTAACACTATTAAAATGCTAAAATGTAATACAGTTATTGTACAAAAAAGTAATACAGTTATAGTGGGAAAATGCAACACAGTCAATGTACGAAAATTTAACACAAAGTGCTAAAATGTAACACAGTTATATTAGAAAAATGTAATACGGATATAGTAGAAAAATGTAAGACAATTTTAGTAGGAAAATGAAACACACTTAAATTGGGAAGATGTAACCCAGTTAAAGTATTAAAATTTAACACAATTAAAGTAATAAAATGTAACACAGTTATACTAAGAAAATGTAATACCGATATATGTTAGAGTAAAAATAGTATGGAGCAAAAATAGGTAAGTGTTACAGTCATGTGATTTGTCTCTGGAGTTACAACTGATTATTGTTTCTACGTTTTTCTGTTCAACTGTTGTGAGGCGTGGTCATTCGTTGATATGCACGTGTTGTGATAGTTCAGAGTTGATGAATACATATTCATAAGTTCCATTTTTGTATAAATACATTTTTCAGAGAATTAACAATTAAATTGGTTTGGAATGATCACTTTGTGGTTGATCGGACTTTATCTGTGTTGTTTTAGCTGCAAAACTGAGTTTTATTTGGTTAAAAAGCTGACTTGAGATTTGTCCAATCCGGAAACACAACTACAAGCTAGCTGGGCAATGTCAATGCCTACTTTGGATACTTTCGATGAAGTCATTTCCTTTATAAGAAGATTCGAAAGTTGGTTAGTACTAGTTGGAGGAACTGATGAGAAACGTAAGCTATTATTGTTATTGATTTCTTTACAAGGAACCATTTATAAAAGGATTGAATCATTGATAGCGCCGGCTTTACCAGAAGAATCCTCCTTTTTGAAAGTTTTATTGTGGTTGAAAGAACAAGCACCGGTTAAATCTGTTTTGCTTGCACGTTGGGAATTTCAAAACATTAAGAAAGACAATCTGCCTGTTCGAGAACTCGATGTCCTACTCCGCTTAAAGGCAAGTACATGTGAATTTGGTGATCTTAATGTCAGATTTAGAGACCAATTGTTGTTTGCTGTGTCTGCTGATTCTAGGCTACTTAATAGGCTATTGCAGGAATCGGTGCAATCAAAATAAGAAGAATTGTTGAATGTAGCAAAAGTCTTTGAGCAAACTAGAGATGATATGTCTCATTTACAATCTAACACTGTGTTAATGACTACTAGCAGTAATGTTCAGAAAAAATGTGTATTTTGCAAGAAAACTAGACATCAAGAAGAACAATGATATAGGAAGCACAGACTGGGTTTTAATTGCAAACAACCAGGACATTTTGCCAGTCAATGTAAAAAGGATTTGCCAAAAAACTAGTTTTGGGGGTCTCATCATCCCCCAATCAGTTTGTTCGCAATGTAAAGATATGCGATTTTGGTAGGAACGCAACGTGTATGTTTGATACTGGTAGTTCATTATCTTTAATTAGCAGAACGTGCCTTCCCGAGAAGATTGAGTGTAAAATTTTATCTGAACCATGTAATATTACAACTCTTAATGGAAAAGTATTTAATTTAACTGAAAGTATTTTATTGGAAATTGAAGCCGAAGAGTTTGGTAAATCGTATGTGATTTTTTTGTTAATTGATTATATTGTTGCAGGTATTGATATGTTATGTGGCGTTGATATGATGTCCTCAGTTGGTATCCGTTTGTTATTTCCCAACGATGGATCTGTTAAAAGGTCTTTGTCTGAGTCGTATGTTGATAAATGTTTAATGTGCAACAAAAGTGTTTGTGTGTGCAAGGTAGTAATTGATAAGCAGGGGGTATCATCTCAACCTAACGATCATGTCATTGCTGCAGCAACTTTAAAAAATGATTGTCAGACTAAAATTTCGAAGAGTGAAACTGGTGGGAACCTGCGAATGACACCAACTATTGCAAATAAAAATTTCTCTGCTACCTTTTCGAACTCGCAATGGTCGGTGAAATGGAATTAGTCATACGATTCGCCTCCAGTTTCACTTCGTGAAGGAATTGCTCAGTATCCACAAAAGTTTTCGAACATTTAAAAGTTAAAATTCGACCAAGAAGTTGAAATGTGGATCCGTGAAGGATACCTAGTACCATATCGCGAATCGTTTGGGACTCCAGTAGGTAGGTTGTCATTGTTTGGGGTAGTTCAGGAAGCTAAATCTTAAGTCCGTCATGTTTTAGATTATAGGGACTTAAACAACTTTGTAGAATGTCGTACTCGCCAAGCTGATATTTGTTCAAAATCAACGAGAATATGGCGTACGAAAGGTCCTGATTTGATGGTAATAGATTTGAGGCATGCGTACTTACAGATTAAAATTGATCCTTCGTTATATAGGTTTCAATGTGTGACATACAAAAGTTGTAACTATGTTTTAACACGACTTTAATTTGGTTTATCCGTGACACTGTTGATAATGAAAGATAACGTGAATTATGTGTTGAATTTGGACCCCCAAATTCGTTCATTAACAGATTCGTATGTTGATGACATTGGTATACCTTCTACCAAACAAGAAGATATTCTTTCTCTTACACATCATTTGAAATGATTTGGTTTAGTTTCAAAAGAACCTGAAGTTGTTGATGCTAACCCAGTGAGAGTGTTAGGATTAAATGTAGTTAAGTCTAAAGGTGTTCTTTTGTGGGAAGCATGACCCATCAGGAAACAATTTGAAGAGGTAAATACAGTCACATCTCGTGAGTTATATTCTTTGTGTGGAAAAATGATTGGAATTTTTCCAGTTTGTTCCTGGCTCCGACCATTGTGTAGTCTATTAAA
>RDPX01000997.1:0-12613 GCA_003991215.1 Morbakka virulenta | reverse complement strand
AGAAGTTATATTGATGGAAGTGATATAATTATGTAATATATATAAATTGCAAGAAAAATGTAATGAAAATTAAAATGAGAGAGAGTAAAACAGGGACAGAGAGAGAGTAGGAATGAGAGGGAAAAAGAGAGAGAGAGAGAGAGAGAGAGAGAGAGGCAGACAGACAGACAGACACAGAGAGAGATGTATATTGTCAGGTGGAATTACGAAGAATTTCAAAAGAATTTCTCTGAGCTTGGAATGGATACATACATACATACATACATACATACATACATACATACATACATACATACATACATACATACATACATACATACATACATACATACATATGTACATACAGTCATACAGAAATGACAAAAAGATATCTTTTATGCAAAGAGACAAGAAAAATATACAAAATACAGGAATATGCAGAAAGGAGATTTTGTTAGCAGCCTTATTCGAATTTGTTAAGAAAACAGCTGGATCTCTTGTTTATAAATGCCAAAGTTTGAAATAGGAAATATCAGCAGTACCACTAAGACCAATACTTAAGAATATGGGTTTTCCCCTTTTTTTAGATTATCAGCGAAAGTGACATGTCCCTGACAGAAATAGGTAAGGTTATTTTATAACAATACCTGTTGGTGATTGTGATATTTTTTGTTATTAGATAGCAATATGCAGGATATTCTATTTCCTTTACGGTTTAGAAGCCATGGCTTGGTGATAAACAATAGTTACCAAGAAATTCCAGATGCTCTTTCCTGCAAGGAACATTTTCTTAAACTTTACAAAGAGCCATTAGTTGGCACCTTTTAGGTGATCTGATCATAAAATCACTGAATTGTTTAGCCATAGTTCTTTTCAGGGAGATATTATAAAGTGTTTGACTGCTGTTGATTAATTTTGAAAAAGCGTTTTTTTCTTATCTGGCAACCCAAAATGTGTAGAGCAAGTAATACAGTAGTTTTGCTTTTTATTTTTTAGCCATTTTTGCTGTTGTGTCTTTTTATTTTGAATGGCAGCGGCATTATCTGTCTCTCAGGTGCCATGACCTGTTGGCAAGTTGACGATCATCACCTTCCACTTCTTTCGGTCCTTTGTGGCTGTTAACAGTTCTCGCTCCGCTACTTTTGTCCATCAACGTTGCTTGCTGTGTATGTTATTCTTTGTCTGCCCCTGCTTCGTTTTCCGTTAATCTTGCCTGACACACTAAGATGTTATAGCTCTTTCTTCCGGATTACATGGCCCAAAAATTCCAAATATCTTGTTCAGATGTTTCCTAGAAGAAAACGTTTTGTTCCTGCTCTCTTGAACACTTCCCAATTTGTTAGTCTTTCAGTCAAAGATATTCTCATTTTCGTCCTGAGAAACCACATCTCTCCTGCTTCTATTTGTTTCTCCATACTTTGCGACAGGGTCCAGTATTCGCTGCTATGTGAGAGGGTGGAAAACACAGCAGTTCAGCGTTCTGATCTTAGCCATCATAGATATTTTGTTGTTCTTCATTATACTGTTTAGTTTCTCAAATGCCATTCCAATACATCTTCTAATTTCTTGGTCACATTTGGCAATGTCAGTTATCATGCTGTCAATATAATTGAAATTCTGTACCTGATTTATTAGGGTGTCCCCCATCAGTTTCCTACACTGTTTGTTTGCTTTTTGTTTACTAATTATCGTACAGTCTGTCTTCTTACAGTTTATGGTAAGACCTTTCCTTTTGTTGGATTCAACCACTTTGTCTAATATCTCTTTAGGGTTTATTTCTGACTCTGCTATCAAGACAGTATCGCCGGCATATCTCAGGTTGTTAATGTTGTGACCTCCGACGAGAACCCGCTCTAATGTTGATATCTCTCAAGGAATAATTTTATTGTAAAGGTTGACAAGGTCTGGGCTAACTATACATCTCTGTCGAACGCCTCTTCTAATGTTAATGTATGAGCTTGTGTCATTTCCAATTCACATTCACGCTGTTTGCTCCCAGTAAAGATTGCGTATGACTCATATCCTTTCCATCCAGATCTAAACATTCTAGTCTGTTTAATACCTCTTCATGCTGCACTTTAGCGAATGTATTTGTGTAATCGATAAAGCACACATATAAATCCTTCTGCATCTCAGTAGCTCTTTCTGATAGCATTCTCAGAACCAAGATTGCATCCCTTGTACCAACATCTTGAACGAACCCAAACTGTTCTTTACCTGTCAGGTCTTTTCCTACTTCTCGCTCGCTTCATCAAAATACGAAGTAGAATTTTTATTACGTGGCTCATTATTCTAATTGTTCTGTGCATTTCGCATTCAATTGCACCAGGTTTCTTTGAGAGGCCTATGAAAATCGATTTACTGAGGTCCTCTGGGATTTCTCCGCTGTCATACACCTCGTTGAGAATATCAGTAAGCTTATCTACAGCAAAGTCAACTGGTCAACAATCATCTCGGTCAAAGCATCGTCGGGTTCTGGAGCCTTATTCCTTTTCATTTTTATTTTAATGCGGCTTAAACTTCTGATCTTAGGATTTTTTTTGTCCCTCTATGGTTTTTCTTATTTCTGGCTTGTTACCCCTGTCATCTGCAAAAAGTTCTCTTGTGTATTTTGTCCAGCGTTTAAGGATGATATCCCTTTCCATTATGACTTCTCCATCCTTTGATCTTATGCAACTCTGTAGAAGAACAGTTATTTCCTTTCTGTGTATAGCGCCTGGCTCCTTGCCTTTGCATCTTTCAACCACTTTGCACTGTTCATTAAGCCAGATCTCTTTGGCTTGCCAGCATTTCATTACAGAAACACTTAGAAAGTTGTATTTTGAAACGACTGCTTCCACAGGAGTTAGGCTTATATTTTAGTAGAGTTTTTTCGGTCATTGAATTGAGTCATACATACTTCTCTTTAACACTTTCACGACAGATTTGCAAGTCAGAGGTGCACTGTAATGCCTCTTTACAAAGAAAATCTGCACCTTCGTTATACCCACACCCACACCCTACTAAACATGCCCGTATCGAATTCTAAAAAAATACTTTACGTTGTGCCTTGTTTCTGCTAAAGTGATAATACCCCGCTTGGGTTTCGTTTCTTGTAGTTTGTGCTTCAGTTCCTTTAACTTTGTTTAATGGATTCATGCCTGTACGTTATGTGTTGGGATACAGAATTTTTCCCCGGAGATGCTTAGTACCCTATGTCATTTTCGCCGTGGGCTGAGGGCTTATACATTGTAGAGGGCTGTCACTTTGAATATATTTGTGTTTATACCGTGAAAACACTACTCCGATTCAATCTAATTGGGTGAATCGCAGTATCTTACTACTGATGGTGATTGGTGTTTTTCCGCTGTCCAATCATTACAGATCTCCTTCCCGTTCTGCCCGTCCACAATACTTCTTACGCCGTTGATCAGTTTCTTTATTCATTTGCCTTTCAGTGCATCCATTTCTCTGCGACTGATGACGTGACCATGACCCTGACATGAATGCTGAACGGGTACTATGTTTTTCGCATTGGTAACCTTAAACTATCCACTACCGGATTGGATAGTTCATTCCTTAACACCTCTTGATATGAAACCAATATTTATTAATCTTAGTAATGGTATTTCCAAGCATCAGTTGGAAAGGTAGTCGATTTTTGGCATTTTCTCAGCCAAAGTTAGATTTTTCTAGCGGAGCCTTTTTTTAAATATTAGTGAATGAAACCATGTAAAAGATACAACTTGGAGTATATTTTTGCTTCTCTTTCTATTTTGTTTTGTTTTATTTATCCAGGGCCTCGCTTTGTTCTAAATCCTATCAAGATCTTCAATGGAAGTTTTTCTGGAGCAACACTTTACAAAAACCCACACTATGTTACTCCTAACGAGGTATGTAACCCCAGGTTTAGTATTTTTAAATATTATTTTAAAGCTGTTGTTCGCAATAACAGTTTTCCTACCTTTTTTTTGTGATTCTTAAAAAGTTTTTTAAGTTAAGCACTATTGAATCCGTTATAAATATAAATATAGGAAAGAATAGCCACTTTATAAAAAGCTAGATATGAATAAGACTACAATGATCAACCCGTGTAAAGGAGCATAAATGTGTTATGTGGGGCAGACTACCCGACATCTGCTAACCCGTGTAAAAGAGCATAAATATAAAGCCGTGGGACAGCATTTTAAAATGTGTAATGTGGAGCTATCAATCAATCATGCAGAAATAATAGCAAAGTCGACTAAGTCGGAATACAAGTTAATGACATTAGAGGCATTACTCATTCGGGAAATAAAATCAACATTGAATACAAAGGATGAGTACAAAAGCCGCGAATTAGTCATTAAAATTTAACTTGTCAACAAGGTCCCTTGAGGGAGGTTTCTCAATTATCATAGTTTATTATATGTTAGATTTCGTTAGAGCTGTGTATACTGCAGAGAGATGTTGACATGAGATAGGAAATATAGGAAAGAATAGCCACTTTATAAAAAGCCAGATATAAATAAGGCTACAATGACTTCAAAGATGAATGGAAGTTAGATAGAAGAACCAACTGAACCCCATTGGGAAAAACTACCGAAAACGAAAAATAGAATAAAAAAGTAAAATATTTTTGTTTGTGAATTTTTTGTTTGTTTATTCAGAGCCATATTTCCGGGGAAGTGTAAAATAGCTATCACTGTTGATATGATCGATTTGTTGTAAGGAATGGACTGTTTCTTTGATATTTTTTTTTCTTGATGTGCTGGTTTCCTTGTCCAAAATAACTGCAATACCTCAATTTATATACTAGCCACTGAAGGTGACAATTAAAGTCTGGTTGAAAAGTATTGCAAAAAAGGTTTGTAGCACAACATCTTGTGTTGGATTTTGCTTCAATGTAATATGCCTAAAGAAACATCAAGCTCAGAAAATATCTGAAGATCATATTACTTGAGAAGTGTACTCGCTTAGCAATGAAAATCTGTTCCCACTGCGTGCTGTCTTTTGGAATTACCTGGCTATTCATACCACAAACTTGTTCTAAGAGCTCGGATAACTGGGTTTCTTCTCCTTTTTTTATTGCTAAGAACCGTATATGGCATAAAGCCACTAACTATATGAAACTTTGTAAAAAGACTTATGAAATAGGAAGGCTAGACCAAGAGATAAGCGTTAAAGACGTAAAGCTAAAAGCATTCAAACCATCTAATTCAAGAAAGCACACAAAAACCAAAGAGGTCCATCTTGTCGCCTGAGGAAAAGGCCTACACCATTTATTAGAATGTGGGACACCAACTGCATGAGAATGAAGATGTTTAGAGATACGAGTGACATGAAATTCAACAAACTGGGCTGGTACAAGCGAGGAAAGCTCATCTAAACGCTTACCATGATAATACCTTTGAAACAACTGAGACAAGCCACATTTTCACGATGAGACAAAGGTCGAAAAGTAGAAGCAAAACATGGCCCTACAGAGTTACAGACACGTCTCCAAACTTGATCACAAACACCAACATGAGATGAAGGACTGACTACTTGCCCAGATGCGACATATGTACTCCATGAAAAAACGGATGTCTGATGTATAGAGATACGAATTTGCGCGAGACTTAAGGTACTCTTTCTTGCTATACCAAAAAACACCTTTTGAGAAACAGATGTACAAATGGATTAAATATAGGAACCCCAAAAATGATCCTGAGAAAATAAGAAACCAAATATCCTAAGGGAAAAGCACTCCTTAAGACGAAAACTAACCCCAAACAACCTCACTTTCTTAACATTATAATAATTTTGCTTGAATTTTGGAGGAAGATAAGGACTCAGCTTTCTATTGCAAGGGATGAGTTACGTTTTGCGACGCATAAAAAAGACCCAAACACTTCCTTCTTCATTCTCTGACACCGTGAAGGTCAAATTTCCGTATTCCGCACGTTTGACTTGCTCCTGCTGAGTTGGCTTGTGGTCATTGGCAGAGTGCAGGGTAGTATCATCAGCAAGGATGGCGGTGAACGGAAGCAAATTAATAGGAAGATGATTGATATAAAGTGGGGAGAGAGGTGGACCAAGAATAGAAGACCTGTATCTCATGCTTATTGTTTAACAGTACTCGTAGAGATTTGTTATTCTCTATCTCTGCTTTAATCAGGTTAATTTACCAGCACACCACTTAAGAGACATCATTCATCACCAAAATAGCTGACTGGTTATGCATCAAGCTTTCGCCATGAGTGGAGATTTTGAGATACAACCTCTTTCAGAGGCTTTTGTTGCTGAATTTAGTCCTCGTTCTTTAATCAGGTTCTTACTTGCTTACTCTTTATTCCAGCTTTTGGGCTGTTCTTACAATGTTTTTGAAATTGTTCATGTACCAATCCGAAACTTTAAACTTACACATGTAGGAATTACATTTTTTTAGACTGCATTTCCATTTTGATGGAAAGTGTTTGAAATAAAATGAAGTTTTCTCCTAAGCAAATTACTTCCAAATTATGTTTCCAATAATTTTACATTAATAAGTCCTTCAAGTTACGAAGGGAAAAACTATCTGCTATTGTTAGCATTGCAAAACTGACATAAAGAAATAAAGTACTTCATACGCACAAAAGTCTAATTTATTTTGGAAATAAGCTATGTTGTCAGCTTGAACAGGAAAGTCATTAAGGTGAAACTCATAACCATTGTCTGACAGAGTATTCANCACACACACACACACACACACACACACACACACACACACACACACACACACACACACACACACACACACACACACACACACACACACACACACACACACACACACACACACACACACACACACACACACACACACACACACACACACACACACACACACACACACACACACACACACACACACACACACACACACACACACACACACACACACACACACACACACACACACACACACACACACACACACACACACACACACACACACACACACACACACACACACACACACACACACACACACACACACACACACACACACACACACACACACACACACACACACACACACACACACACACACACACACACACACACACACACACACACACACACACACACACACACACACACACACACACACACACACACACACACACACACACACACACACACACACACACACACACACACACACACACACACACACACACACACACACACACACACACACACACACACACACACACACACACACACACACACACACACACACACACACACACACACACACACACACACACACACACACACACACACACACACACACACACACACACACACACACACACACACACACACACACACACACACACACACACACACACACACACACACACACACACACACACACACACACACACACACACACACACACACACACACACACACACACACACACACACACACACACACACACACACACACACACACACACACACACACACACACACACACACACACACACACACACACACACACACACACACACACACACACACACACACACACACACACACACACACACACACACACACACACACACACACACACACACACACACACACACACACACACACACACACACACACACACACACACACACACACACACACACACACACACACACACACACACACACACACACACACACACACACACACACACACACACACACACACACACACACACACACACACACACACACACACACACACACACACACACACACACACACACACACACACACACACACACACACACACACACACACACACACACACACACACACACACACACACACACACACACACACACACACACACACACACACACACACACACACACACACACACACACACACACACACACACACACACACACACACACACACACACACACACACACACACACACACACACACACACACACACACACACACACACACACACACACACACACACACACACACACACACACACACACACACACACACACACACACACACACACACACACACACACACACACACACACACACACACACACACACACACACACACACACACACACACACACACACACACACACACACACACACACACACACACACACACACACACACACACACACACACACACACACACACACACACACACACACACACACACACACACACACACACACACACACACACACACACACACACACACACACACACACACACACACACACACACACACACACACACACACACACACACACACACACACACACACACACACACACACACACACACACACACACACACACACACACACACACACACACACACACACACACACACACACACACACACACACACACACACACACACACACACACACACACACACACACACACACACACACACACACACACACACACACACACACACACACACACACACACACACACACACACACACACACACACACACACACACACACACACACACACACACACACACACACACACACACACACACACACACACACACACACACACACACACACACACACACACACACACACACACACACACACACACACACACACACACACACACACACACACACACACACACACACACACACACACACACACACACACACACACACACACACACACACACACACACACACACACACACACACACACACACACACACACACACACACACACACACACACACACACACACACACACACACACACACACACACACACACACACACACACACACACACACACACACACACACACACACACACACACACACACACACACACACACACACACACACACACACACACACACACACACACACACACACACACACACACACACACACACACACACACACACACACACACACACACACACACACACACACACACACACACACACACACACACACACACACACACACACACACACACACACACACACACACACACACACACACACACACACACACACACACACACACACACACACACACACACACACACACACACACACACACACACACACACACACACACACACACACACACACACACACACACACACACACACACACACACACACACACACACACACACACACACACACACACACACACACACACACACACACACACACACACACACACACACACACACACACACACACACACACACACACACACACACACACACACACACACACACACACACACACACACACACACACACACACACACACACACACACACACACACACACACACACACACACACACACACACACACACACACACACACACACACACACACACACACACACACACACACACACACACACACACACACACACACACACACACACACACACACACACACACACACACACACACACACACACACACACACACACACACACACACACACACACACACACACACACACACACACACACACACACACACACACACACACACACACACACACACACACACACACACACACACACACACACACACACACACACACACACACACACACACACACACACACACACACACACACACACACACACACACACACACACACACACACACACACACACACACACACACACACACACACACACACACACACACACACACACACACACACACACACACACACACACACACACACACACACACACACACACACACACACACACACACACACACACACACACACACACACACACACACACACACACACACACACACACACACACACACACACACACACACACACACACACACACACACACACACACACACACACACACACACACACACACACACACACACACACACACACACACACACACACACACACACACACACACACACACACACACACACACACACACACACACACACACACACACACACACACACACACACACACACACACACACACACACACACACACACACACACACACACACACACACACACACACACACACACACACACACACACACACACACACACACACACACACACACACACACACACACACACACACACACACACACACACACACACACACACACACACACACACACACACACACACACACACACACACACACACACACACACACACACACACACACACACACACACACACACACACACACACACACACACACACACACACACACACACACACACACACACACACACACACACACACACACACACACACACACACACACACACACACACACACACACACACACACACACACACACACACACACACACACACACACACACACACACACACACACACACACACACACACACACACACACACACCCATACACACACCCATATACACACAAACATGACCTACTTCGTATTTCTATCGGTTTTCTCCGATTTCCAAAACAACAACCGTGAGAACTAAATGTTGTGGTCAGCAGCGAGATCTTGCAATAAACTAGTATCCCACTAAGCCTAACACATCTTATTTAGTTGATTGCTGATATTTTAGGAAATTAAAGGATAATAATGACAGACAAATTGTTCATTTAATATATATTGTCAATATTTTGACCACCAACAAAATATTGGCACCTGTGAAGTCGGCCATACTTCCTTCCCCCGTCGATGTCTGATGGCCCTGTTGGATGCTCCAGTTTTCCCACGGATAGGGTTAGTCTGCTTAGGAAAATACAAGAGATACGAATATGAAAAGAAGAGAATATGTCGTATTGAATCAGAAGGTAAAGGGAACCAGGCAAACGGAGCTGAGTTCTTACTGTGACCAATCAACTTTGCTTTCTGTTCCTTGACTCTGCTTGGGGTTTTGTATATGCTCACTTGGATCTTTATCAGACTGATGACTCACTCGCTTAAGAATATTGTTTTTCCTTCGAAATAAGTTCAGCAAGTTGAGACTAGGAGAGAATTTGAAAATATATAAACATAGAATATGGGTAGGCGTTGCAGTTGAAAATAGTGAATTGCAAAGTAAAATACAACATGAGCATTTATCTTAAAAATGACTGTGCTTTTTGGGTCAACGGAAGAAACCCATTCGTTGAAATACTTATCACCCTATATATAGAGAAGGTTTTACTCTCACTGCCATGAATTCTCATTAAATGGTTGTCATGATCACTAAGAGATCTAGACCAAGCATTTATTACCTTGCTGCCTAACCTGACATTCAAATTAGGTTAGTCCTTCCCATTGCCTCATTTGACACTTCCAAGTCAAATGTACTAAATGTTCGAATCCGGACAGACAAAAGAAAAAATTTGCTTTGAAGCTAAGAATATTGCTTCAACTTCATAAGAGGAAAAACCAAAAAATTTTGGTGATCACTTTAAAAGAGAAGTGTCTTTGTTCAGCTGCTGCAATCATATGCTTAATTTTAGATCTTTTTTGAACTTTTATATATAAACTTGTTGACCCTTGGTGAAAGGTACAATTTCATCTTGTTTCCTTGATTATGTTTCTTTGACGTTGTACACCGCCGCCTTAACTTCACTTTCTTTTGCGATTTTCTATTGTCTTTGGTTACAACTTATTTGGAGAACGACTTTGTGTAGCAGATCCGCTTGTATCTTAACGGCTTTAACACCTGGCAACTCTGGATTACAATTTGAATTTAGTTCATTCATCTGTAAACACGAAAGAGCAAATTATAGTAACATGATATCGTACAATTTTGCTCAAATCTGGAATAATTAGATTGTCTCTGTTTGTCTGACATTGGGTCTTAATTATGATCTTATCTTGCTTACCAGGATTTTCTGCAATAGCATGATTCATAACATAGCTTCTTGGTTGTTATATCAAAAATTTTTGTAAACGCCAACAGCATATTTGCCATATTTCTTTGCGTTTTTTCAATCAGCACCCTCCATCACCTCGCGGCAGCCTCAAACAGCTCGCGGCATTCCATACTTCAATACAAACATGATGATTACGATTTATACGAAAACCCGCTATCTTATAGCAAACTGAAAACGGTTTTCCTGGGATTGTTCAAGAAATTTTTGCATTCTCTGGCAGCTGTAATAAATCAAAAACGGAACTTGTTAAGACTGAATCTTTTGAAAAGAGATATTACCTGTGGAAAAATTGTCTCTGTGCAATGGTTAAAAGTGAAAAGCATGCTTAACGGAAAAAACTACTAGCCTGCCATTATAGATCCGTTTGTTGCTAGCCTTGGACGATGTATATAGTTTATGCGAAAACTGCAGCTGCTCAGAAGGATCCATCTTACATGCTTGATCGTAAAGTATCATATATTATGATATGGTACAATCTTATTATGCCCTTCCACCGACTCAAATATCGGGTTAATATTCAAGGACCTGATATTATTGCATTGGATGATACACCTGTTAAGATACACCTGTTAAGAATGGCATGGTGTTCAATACTACTGTCGAAAAAACTGGTTCCCTAGTCGTTCTGAAATGAAAGCTGACAAGCTCCTTGTTTCTGTTTGCCTGGCTGGGAAAGCAGATGGAAGCAAATTCAAGCCTTTTATTGTATTTAAAGAAACTAAACGACAAAGGAAAAGACA
>RDPX01000099.1:2399127-2429157 GCA_003991215.1 Morbakka virulenta | reverse complement strand
AAGACACCATCTTTAGAGGGGTTGCCAACCAAAGCTAAAGAGTCCTCTCTACCCATAAGGCAGACTAGCCCCCATCGGATGCCAACCCGACATTTCTTGGTCTCGGGGAGAGACCTGGAGGTAGTTGTGGCAAAGGGTAACCTCATTCGCCCACGTCGAAACTCCACAACCGGATGGAGTTTAATGTCAATACCCAGGACATATTATTCACATCTCTTTTAGATGGATGACCTTAAACTTTATGGTATAAATGATAATGAAATGGAAAGGTTACTGAAAACGGTAAAGGGATTTAGTTACGACATTGGCATAGGTTCAGTTTAAACACATGTGCAAAAATTATTTTTAAGAGAGGTAAGCCAATTAAAACCAGCAATGTCGGGCTAGATGAAAACACAGTGGTCAAAGATCTTGATCAAGAAGAGGTATACAAATATTTAGGAGTAAACACAGGTAATGGGACCCAGTATGGCTCTATGAAAGATGGGTTTAAGAAACGATTATTTTTGAGGACCCGGTCTGTTCTTAAAACGGAACTTAACTAAAAAAATCAAGTAACAGTATCAAGTAACTGCTTAGCCCTGTCATTGCATACAGTTTGAATATAATTAATTAGAATATGAACGAAATCAAGAAAAGAGATAGCTGTCATTGAAGGCGGCTATGTAATTTATAGCTTATATTGCAAGCTATATTGCTTGGAATCGGTAAACAAATAGCCACGTGGGATGAGTCGGCAGTCTCGGTCTCAGGTGATAAATAAGCATTGTCCATTTCATTATCTAGAAGAGAGTATATTGTAAATAGCTGTTTTGTAGTTCATTTTTTTCTAGACCATGATTAATGTTAAATCGTGATCTTTTTCTGTAATTCCTATCAAAGCCATAATTCACAAAGTCAAATCAGGTATTTATGATGTTCCCACAAATTTGTCAGACTTGTGAATCTTAGTAATAGTTTTTTTTGTATTTACTGGAGTCATCTTTAGTGGTTTTCATCTCCATTGATTTATTATCGGAAATAAAAAGTAGTAATAATACTAGCAATATTAATAGTAACAATAGTAATAACAGGTATTTTTCCTTATTGGTTATGATTCGTTTACTTCTGGGTAGTGTCATAAATTTCATTTATTTCCATCTCATTTTTAGCCCCCAGACACTTTGTATAAACCATCAAGCGACTTGGAAGCCATTGGAAAAGCAAAAGAGAACAACCGTAAATCGGCCGAGGTACTTGTACTTTACCATGTATTAAATGTTTTTTATGAGCGAGACTTAGAAAATTTTGCTTTTGTATCTAAAATTTAGCATTTGGTCATACTTTACGAGCAAGCACTTATATGCAGGCCTGCTTTTGGTTTGAAAGTTAATAGAAAAGTTATTGGGTTATACTTCGACCTTACCCTGCCTTTAGCTTGTCATTTGTACCTTACTGCTAATTTTTAACTCTTGATCTTAGTATCAGTGTAATAAAATGCCCAATATGTTGGTGCTTTCGTTTTGATGATATATCTTTTTCGTTAAATAGAAACGCTTAATAGATTCGTCGATGATGCAGTTCTCCTGCGCCAGTGCCGAAAAATCCGATAAGACCAAGATGAGGATGCAGAAGTATATTGATGAAGAAAATTCGAAGTAAGCATTTTCAAATAGCTTTGAAATAATATCCCATTTTTATGGTTAAATTAGTTCAAGCCCTTAAACGATGGAGGGAGATGACTTGATACAAACAGGAAAAATGAAAGCATAATCTGTTAGGCAATATATTCTCAGTCATACATGAAATGTGTTGTACACCAGCAATGACAAATGTCCAAGAATATCACTGGTTACTCCTGAGACAGACCGGCAGACTCTCGTTACCGTTTTGAGCCAAATTGAAATGGTAACGATTTATTTTTTATTAAACAACAAATATTACTTTTTACATCGATTGCTAAATGGAGCTACACTGGAGGAGATCTATTTCATGATCAACAATAGCTTCATTCGTTTTATATCATTTCAGCTGTATAAGATACACATTCAACAACTCAAATAAAATGTTTTGATAGCCATATGATACTTCAACGTATCTTTCCGGACTCGTGGCCTTTTCATTTTCAGGTCGATAAATCTTACGTGTTGTTGTTTTTTGCCTTACTAATTATATTATATTATATTATTTTTTATTATATTATATTATATTATATTATATTATATTATATTATATTATATTATATTATATTATATTATATTATATTATATTATATTATATTATATTATATTATGTTATATTATGTTATATTATACTATGGTATACTATATACTATAGATATTATCATGAGATCTTACACTGCCAATGGTATTAAATTATTTTCTTTTAAAGGTTTATATCCTTGCCATTTTGAGGAGTCTACTATTTTTCGTTTAGTTGTCATTTGTATTAGGAAGCATTCATTTAACTGTTTTTAATTCTGTATTTCAACTGAAAAGAAGCATGCAATCTAAATTTTGCCCAAATGCCTGATATAAGTAGAGGTTTTGTGTGGTTATTTGTATTTCTAAGTTGTTTCTTTGTAGATTTTAAGATGCATTTAAGAATTTAAAGCCCTAACTGCAGTTAAATGTAATAGCCTTGATAATTATAAGGGAAGAGCTTCATGGCCCAGCTCCATCTTGCTCTACTTTTGGATAACCTTGTGCTTTTGCTCCTTTCATTGCGAGCCTAGAAGATTTAAGCGCAGTAAGAACAATCCAATTTTTTGATATGCTAATTCTTTAATAGGAACCAAAAACTAATTTGTTATGCTCGGTACAACTTTTGCTTTTCGCCCGTTTTTTTTTTCGTTATGTCTGTAATGAGCATGTATTTGTTTGTATACAAAACCATCAGTTTGCCTGATACCGTTCATTTACTCCTTGCTCTTGTTCATCATGTAGACTGAAATTCAACAAGCATAGGGCAGCGCCCTTTCGTGCATTGCCGGTATGTTGGATATTACCTTTTGAATTTTGTGTAGAAATTTCACCGTTCTTTTAGGCGGGGGTGGGGGGTGGGGTCATGTTTTGTTTAACAGAGGTTTGAATTTTAATGCGCAGCAGATATTGACAAATTTTTTTTATAATTCTTTATACAGGACTCAAAAGGCCACACTTCAATGTGTAATTTCAAAGTGCATTTGTAAAAAAAATTACAAATGTCAAAATATAGAATTCCATCAGTGAAGTGTAATGTGATGTACTGTTTACAGTCGCCTTAAGCCAATCTAAGCTATAGGTTCATAGAAGTATTTATCTAATAAAATATTTCACTACCCAGCTTTCTGCGTAAGAGAATACTTCAGTAAATCTCTTGTGCCTTACGGGGGACTGCCCCGTCTCACCCCGTTTGTTTTTTTTTGCATCTCTACCATGAAGAATAGGTTATGACCTTTATCAAAATCCGATGTGCGATATTGGATAGACATATTGCACAGGATAGGTCCCGAACTCATAAGGTCCAAAAAGCAAAATGAGAGACGCCACGACACAGCAAAGTGAAGTGTGCCATTCCTCAAAATTTCCCATTCAAAGCTCAAAATTTGGTATTCCTTATAGCTTATAACTACCATATTACAGTTGGCACAACACAAACTTTGTTTACCTCAATCGCAAAATGAATACATTTAAGAAAGAACGTTTATCTGTGTACAAACGAGCATTCCAACTTATATAAGGGACATTATTAACTCCATGCTCAAAATAACTACGCTTGAAATGCATAAAAAAGAAAAACATTAAACAATATTAATGCCTACTTTTACTGATGCACCAAAAACGTAAGGAGTGGATTTTCACTAAATGAAATTTTATTTGCTTTGACTGGCATATGTAATTAAAACTAGGGTAACTAAATGAATCAATAAAGTTAATTACCCAGTTGTTCCCTTAGCATCTAATTTATCTTGTTTACCTTTTAATATGTTAAGTATGTGTCTTAGACCGGGATTCGCATAAAAGACCATCGATGACGGCAGATCGGGGGTACGCATACCAATTCTTAAGCAAAGGAGTAGTGTTTGTTATTGGGTATTTGAGTAAAAGTGAAGAGGATTTCTTGTTACTTAATTGTTTTGTTGATCGTAAGATAGTATGTTCACTAAAAAACATCTGGTTCTTTTACTTAAGTTCAAATCATTTTAAGTTTTACTCGAGACCAGAAAAATTCGGTATGTTCCCAGAAAGCTGTAAGGAAAGCCTGAATGAATAAACCATTCAATGTGTACAGATGGCTAAGTTATCCGAAAGAAAAGTTCATAAGGCATGACCACATTCATTTTATAGATCTTCATTTCATAAATATTTATTTCTGTTGGTACTCTATTCTAGAATGATGACATACCGATTCGGCTTAATGCAGCTACAATACTACGTGAAGCTGTACTTTTTCAGAAGAAAGAGGAAGCGGAACAAAACAGGTATTTCTAATTTCTTTTCTTTAAACAGGTTGTATTTATTCAGACATCATTTTAGCTACATGAACTCATAAGTTTTATCGTTCACATGGAATAGTAATTCGCGGTATATTTTTATTATTTTTAATAGCTTTTGTTTTTTTATTTTTATATGATTTTATTATTTTTATTATTATTTTTATTACTTTTGTTCTTTTGTTAGCACCTTAGTAAACGATAATGCTATGTTGGTAGTCATGGATTCCTATTACAAAGTATGCAAAAAGCTGGGAGAGGGGGCCAGAAAGTGGAAGAGACTGTCATAAACCACGCCGTTTGTGATCGATCACAACACATACACATACTGCTGGACCCTCCAATCCGAATGGGAAAGATGGAACCGTCCATTTTGTTTGGTTAAGAATAAATGTCGAAGCAGGTATGACTGGGGTTCATCAGACTTAGACCTAATACCCAACATGTAACCAGGTAGAGCAAGATTCTATAACAACCAAACTTCTGCTCGTAGGATCCGGATTACTTCATATATTTTGTTAGCCAACTTTTGGCTATAAATGTTTGATAGTGTAATAGTCCTAGTTAATACATTCGAAATCTTGCTATTAAAGTAATATTATTTCCTTTACTAAGACTGGAAAACTATGCCATGGGAGGTCGTGATGCCTTTGAATTTAACAAATGGCAAGAAGATATGAAACAGGTAAATGTTGAAGCTTACATTTTGAATATGAAAATTGTCGAAATCGAATAAGTATGCCATTTATTCTGACATGAATACAATAAAATGAAATATAGATGGCGCTATATATAACATTTTTCAAAGTTTTGGGAGGTTTTTTTGAGACTGAGAGAAGGTAGAGAGTAAAGAAAAATAGTGCTTCTCATACCTCTAAAGGTTAATTTGCTATTATGGCGCTTTGAAATATTTCCTTTTGCGTTACGTGTGCAGATATTTTAACCATTCACTCATTTTCTTGCTAACGAAATGGAACGAGAAGAGAATGAAAATGTTTATAATATATTGTTTGTCATTTTGTGCAAATTTACCAACCTTTTCTTACGTTGTCAATCTGTGTTCCAATAGCGAAGTGGTTGGTTGTATTCAGCCATCCTAACAAAACAGAAATAGCTGGCAAACATTTTCACTGGTGCCATAGTTCCACCATTGTGGCAGCAAAAGAGGAATTTATGGCATTATGTCACACTTATTGACAGTTAGATCGATTTCTCTGATTTAGTAGCATGTTATATAGTGAGCAACAGGTTTAGTCTTTATTCAGATAAGTTTCAAATATAGAGGGCTTTTTTCTTCTTCTTCGTTTTCATTTTCAAAATGCAATATCTGATCCAGGCATCGGTAATCATGTTTCTTCATACCTCGCTATCTTTAGTTGTGTAGATAAGATCGTTTGGACTTAAGTTGGTATTGCTTGTTTAGCTGTTTTAAGTTTGGATGTAGGTTACCCTTTGGTGACCCGGTTTCCTTTACTTCAACTTTCCAAAAAGTGTTGTTGTAGTTGTTGGGTAAGCTGCTGGAGGCAAAGTTGAAGACCATTACGATGAGCCTGACCGATAAGCATCCAGGCGCCACCTGTTGGAGGTTAGCCTTCGTTGGCATCCTCCAAGAAATGTACTCACTTATCTGCATATGTGCCAAAGGAATTGCAGTTGCAATTGTTTAACGGTTTCAAGCAACGATCTTATTGTTTGTGTTTAATTTTATTCAATCATTTATCAGCTCCTGAACCCACTTATCTTGTCTTCACTTCCCTATGGCGTATTTTACGTTAAAACATTATGTTACTGTCTGTCTGTTAGAAAGCTAAACCGTATTAATATTATTATTATTTTTTAATGCTTTCGCGTTTGGTTATATACTTGGGGGCTTGTATGGTTCTTAAAGAAATTTGATGTTATAATATTTTACAAAATATGGTTTTCTGCTTACGTTAAAACTTTTCGATATGGTAAATTTATTTTTAGAAAGACCTTGATGATAGTTTGGCGGAAATTGAAAGACGGCGTCTGGTAACTATGCTACTATTATTTACTTATTTTTACATATACATCTTAATCTCTTGTTAATGTTTGTATTTAACCATAGAAACCCATTTCACGTGTGTTAACAAAAAGCACCCTCCGGCGCCAATTCGGCCCAGTGATTTACAAACGAAACCGTTATTTGTAGAAAATTATGCTGTTGAAAAGGCCAACGAAAAAGGGAACATGCCCTATTACCTTTAGGTGAAACTACAATATGTTGCCGTTTGCAATATTCTTTTTTATCTCTGACCTCGTTTTGTGTAAGTTACGCTTTATGATCCTTTAAGATATATTTCCCAATGGGGTTATTATTCTTTTTGACTGTTGTACTTGTTAGTGTTAACAATTGAAATTAGCTTTTGTTAAGCTTTCCCAAAAAGCCAAGGACGTTTATTTGCCCTGTGGTCGAGTGAAGCGGGACTGGAGGCCTCTTAGGAGCCGGAGCTTACGTTACGATTGGCAAATAGAAGCCACCTCCGACACAAAAATCCATGTTCTATTCTGTTCCAGGAAGTAGATGTGTAGAAAGTCGGCTTATCCCAGTTAACATCATAATCAATTTTGCTCCAAAAATTCTCTAAGAAGTAATAAACATTTATGCGAAATAAGTAAGCGATTTACTCTGCTCTTGAAACCTGGCATTAAAGCAGTAATGCTTTTTTACGAAACCTTCATCACGAACAGCAAGCTTTCTTTTTTGCCCTATTGAACCTCACCATTATTTGAACCATTATAGGTTATTTGAAAAGAACAATCAACATTATGGTATGTGCCGTAAAGAGATGGATTTACCGGCCCACCCACCACATTAGAAGGAAAGAGACTGTAACAGGGGATGCCCAACGTACAAGGCGTGATACCATGACTTATTAACACTTATTAATTGCTGTGATATGTTCACATTGACCTGGAAAACTAAATAAAAAGGAATATTTAATGCTTCTTCTCAGTTAACTACGATTTTTGGAGATTCCTACAAACCTTCATGGTATTATGATTAGTATTACCGAATCGTACTAACACCATTTATCTGAAAGACATTTTTGTAGCTAGGAAACGCCTACAAATATGTTAAGGTTCCTGTCAGGGAAAATTTGCTTTACTTTTACAGGTGCCTCAAACGTTGTATTCTGTATTGTTTGTTGTCTATCAGTTTTGTCTCTGACGTTAAACAATGTCAATATTAAATTATACAAACAAGTAGGCATGCACAAGCATGGACTCACTTCCCCACAATACAGAAACAGATAAACGGATAAAACTACAATCGTACTTAAGAAGATAGATTTAAGCTAACTTTATAATAAAGTAACCTTGTTTTCTTTTCCTTCTTGATTTTGTAACAATGTAGGAGGGAAAATTGAGTTATGAAGAAGCTATCATTGCTCGCCAAAATCTCATTAAAGAGAACCAGGAAAAAGTCAAGGAAATTAAAAAAGAGGTAAGGTTTTCTTTACATAACAGAGATTGCTATTTCCATTGTGTATTGCTTCATTACTTCATTACATCCATACCTTCCAAGAAGTTCCGGGTTTGATTTCTTGAACAGGAAAAGCTTTGGGATCCTACAAAACGGCATTGACTAGCGACAAGGAAATCATACGAGCATTAACTTTATCAATGCTCAAACGAAACCCATCAAAAGGGCATTGCCTAACCCTAGGAACTGGAAAGAGACGTTCAATCAACAACTTCATTATTATTACTGTTATTGTTGTTGTTATTGCTATTCTTGTTTTTTAATATTGGTGTTCTTGCTTAGTTCAACCTACAACTATGATTAGGGGGAGTTGAGAACTGAACTTCGAGTTACATCCCACACCCTCAGATGTTCAATGGATATTTAAGGGTTATTGTTGGAACGAAGGCTTTTTGAAAGGTTCTATAGTATTTGTAAGTACAGTCTTGTTAAGCGACTTGTGGCAATCCCTTTAAGATAGCACCTTTTGTTTCAAGCATGACAGGGTTTGTCTGAAATGCCCAATAATTCAAGATTATTTTCAGTTCACATTAAATGGCCTGCTGTTTATCTTTTTATTCTCTTTTTGTATACAACTTTCCTTTGTCGACAAGAAGGTCATGCAAGTAATATTGCCAGATGTTGTTGGTGGTGGTTTTTTTATTTTTTTCGAATATCACTTCCTCTGGCTTTGATTGTTTTTTAACCTTATCGGCCTGGACTCTCATACCCCAAATCATTGTAACATTACCATTCTTAGTCACTGTGGTCTATGTTTGTACTACTTATCAGTATCCTCCAGGCCCTAATTTTGGTATATGTATGGTCAATGTGTAACTTGGACCTTGGTTTCCTGCCTCCGTTTTTGTTTTATTGAATCGTTTTGTATTTGAACAGTAAGCAACGGCTTCGTCTTACTCACTGGCTATTTTGTAAATGATTGAAATTATTTCTTTGGCAATGCGATGTTTCAATGATTTCGTTCTGACGGCCTGTTTCTAAGCCACCTTAAGTCTACCCTTCACTTCCCCTTTTAACTCTGCTTTCTTTACGAAGCCTTAGATTCCGGCAGCTCTTCAAAGCAAACTCTTTGATCTGTTTACTTGAATAAGTTTACTTCCTTCGGTACGGATCCTTACGCTTCGTTTAAGACTCCAAAACTCCTTATCTCAATACCTTACCGACAAATCGTCATATTTTTATTAAGGTATCTAATTTTTCTCTGTTTTTGCTGATTTCTTCTTAAATCATCAAAATGTTAAAGATGTTTAGTGAGGAGGCCTTCATTTTTAATTCATGCCAAGCTTTTATCGTGCGCAGTGTAATTGACTAAGATACCAGGCAGACAACAAAAACGGGAGAAAAAAACCCATAAAAATACATATGTCCCTTATATTTCATAAACCTGAGTATTTCCTCATTTGATATCATTTGAGTTGCCCTCACTTATCGTAAACGACCCTATTTCTCCAATGGGCTTACTTTCTCTGTCTATTTCCTTGTTAAATGAGGATCACTTTGAATTTCATCGCAGTCTTATTCAATTTCTTTGCCCAATGGGTTCGTTCTGTTCCAATTAAATTTTGTTTTCTGACTACCTGCAAAACCCCTCGCTTTTCCTTGCTGGACTAAGTACTTTCACGCTCTTTAAAATACGGTGGGCCATACTGCACTGGACACTATCTACGAACTCTTCCCCGAACGTAAGGCCAAAGGGTAATGCTTGCCCACTCGTATGCTGTGCCCCGACCAAGGGCAAACCGAGTTTTTATTAATGTTGTTATTAATATTATTTGTTGTGTCGTACATTCTTTGTCAATGGTGATATCGGCTTGAAACTTGGTGTCAACAACACTCAACCACTTTCCCGAGGAAGCTTGCAGAGCTGATGATGACAGTTTTCTGCAGTGCAACGATTACTATTTTGCCCTCCTCCCCCCCCCCCCATTTAGATTAGTGTTGCACATTTTCCTATTCGAAATTCCATTTTGATATCACTTGTGAATGTTCTGTCTGAACTAGCGAATCAAGTACTTGTTCGTTTTTCCCATACCATTTTAAATCGTCCATAAATACCAGGTGAAAAACAATTTTCCCCCGAATCGAATTTTTCCCTGGTTTGGACTTTCGTAGAATATTTGTAAGAGAAAGCATTGCTGCCTTAAACAGTAATTGTGATATCGACCTCTCCTTTCCCTCCCCCCGAATATTCTTCTTTTTATCTTTACCTCTTTCAACACATCACTTTTGGTCTAAGTAGTTTAATCATTTTGAAACACTTTTCTTCAGACGAAAGAAATTATGCAAAGCTATCTCGAAGAAAAATTAAAAAGAGAACAGAAGATGAGGTAGGTGTTATTCTACATAACCCAATTGTGTAAAGAGAGTGAAATAGTACATAGATCTGGTTGTTCGAATTTGATTTCCATCGCTTAATAAGGATTAACATTACCATAAACTTTCATATTTAAAAAATGTCTTTTTTTAACATTTCTTGAAAGGCTCTTGGGATGGCTTGAGCTTTTATTATTGATAACCCCTTCAAATAATGCTTTTGTGTCAAATAATTAGTGTGGTTTAAACCGTTGAAACATCGTGATCATAATATTGTCTTGTTTATTAATTTTAGAGTTGGCATGCATTGAAAGTTTCAAATTTAGTTGCATATTTATTTAATTTCTTAGGCAATTTTCGTGTCAGTTTGGTTCCTGAAGATATTAGCGATGAGAAAATAAATTAAAGAATATGAAGTAAACGAACATGGGACAAAGAAATTGACTGCTTCTTAATTCGTCTTTAAAATTTCCCAGGAAAAAAATTATTAATTTGAACTTGGTCTTTTGGAGATAAAAAAACTTTTAGTGTTAAGTAAATAACTGATACCATGGCTTTATTTAACTTGAAACTAGGCGGGTTTTTTAAGAGTTTTTTAACTTGTCGGGTATATGGGAAAGGATTTCTTGACAGAATTTTTTAATAAATTAACATTTCTTGAAAAACGGAATTTTTAATCGTTAACAAAACGCTCCCCCCCCCCCCCAATACTCATCAATTTGATTAGTGCAAATGAGAAGCGCTGCTGTAAATAAAGGTGACAATATGCATGCACCAGATCAAGAAGACGAACTTGAAAAGCCAATAGATCACCATTAATACTTGGTGTAAGATACAACTGCAGACACAAATGTTCAAATTCAGATAGTTATTTTTGTCTGCTTAATGCGACAGAAAAATCATGTAATGCTCTTTTTGTTTTATAACAAACTGGGTGGATAGATTTATCACATAGAAATCGAGTAAACAGCCATATCTTGACTGGTTGCATTTTTATTGACTCTCAAGCATATTTATCGGTGCAAGCACTTCAACATTTTTGTATATTAATAACGATAAGTCATTAAATAGTGAAATCAATGGCATGTAGTCTTTCTAATACACATGATACGGAAGGTAGGGCTTACCAATGTTATTTTTTAAATGTTGCCCAATACTGACGGCCCCCAAAGAATAGATATGTCAGTGCATGTTTTATTAGGAAAGCATGTTGCTAATTGATCATATTAAAAAGGCTGTTTTTCAGTTGGAAATACTGTAAGTTTTTACCAGGTTTTACGTGCTTCAGGCAGACTCATACTATTCTGTAGCTGCTAATAGTCAGGCACAGCATTGCTTTTTGTCTCAATCTACTGCTTCCCTCTTATGCACAACTTTGCAGGTAGACTGAAAATTCCAATGTTGTAAACGGATGCCTACACTGAAACATGATAAATTATCCCGCCTGTGCGGCCAATTTGTATTTTTTATTATTACGTAG
The DNA here is from genome assembly GCA_003991215.1 of Morbakka virulenta. NCBI lineage: Eukaryota > Metazoa > Cnidaria > Cubozoa > Carybdeida > Carukiidae > Morbakka > Morbakka virulenta. Next base: position 2,417,403 of record RDPX01000099.1, on the reverse strand, counting down.
ATATATTTTTCTCATTATATGGGGTTCCAGTGAACATGATTGTAAAGCTGATAGGCAACAGCTTAGTTTGTTTTACCCAAAGTTACTTTGCTGAAGGTGCACTTTTCATCAGCAATGTTTTGTACAAGAAACCTGATAGTGATGAGGGTGTTTTAATACTGTGTCGAATAAAGGTTCATTCACAGACAGACTTTTTTTAGAGTCATTAGTTTCATGGTCGTGTTTAATTTTCTAGTTTTTGTTCAATTTATTGTTTACAGAGAACTTGTAGAACAAACTATGATGGGCGAGAAAGATGCCAAAGAAGCGAGAAGAAAGTTACAGCAATATAAACAGTCTATAGGTAAATGAGAAACATTACTTGGTTATGCCATTTCACAGACTTAATACCGGTGACGTTTTTATGCAAAATGCTCCCTGATTAAATACTGATGGACACCGTTTCTTTGCTTTTGTGGTACTAATGTCAATTATCCAGTAATGGCTGCTAAGTTAAAGCAACAGCTCAGAATATGAAAGGTTCCCGGTTTCGAGCCCCACCCGTGTTCTTGATAGTTCTGCGCCTAATTGTTTTTGCATTATAACTGGCATGCTACTTAGTTCGTACATGTTTTCAAAAATGGCATTGCGGAAGGGAAGAAATCAACAAATGTAAGATCGTAAAGTACGAAGTGAAAAATGAAATAAGAATAGTAATCGCCATCACTGAAATAGAGTCCTTGATGTGAAATATTAAAATCAAACTGCTTTTTTCCCAGCTGCAACCTTTTATAAGGTGAGACACTGTCGACTTTCCTATTTTCTGTATTTGTAGGAGGGCTTTGTGATAGTGACACGTTAAATGTAATTAGAATCTAAAGACATCGATATACTGGAAAGGTGCTCAAGTGACTGTTGTTTGGGAGTGTTTTTTCCCTATGTCATCAATAAAAAAATAGCTTATTATATTTGAATAGGCAAGGAAAAGTATTCGTTACTCCCATTAGTCTCTTTGTTAAAATTCCAATACTCTATTACTTCTGAGATATTTGACTCCAAAATATGAAGTTGGTTTAAAGAATAAAATCCTACTGAAATATATGCGGTTGCCTTTTAATTAAATAATTTAATTAAATTACTTTTTCGGTGAGGTCTCTCCAAATACCAACAAGAGAAATATTTCGTTTGAGTTTTCTTATCTTTCTTATACGCATCATCATTTAGCCACCATTTAATCAATCAATCTACATCGTAATATGACTATTTTTTTACATCTACAGATAAAATGAATAGGGAAATTCCGGTCATACAAAGTTTATAAATGCAAGATAAATAGTTTGCAACTACGCTTTAGTGTTTAGAAAGATTTCTTTTCTCTTTTTTTTCAGTGGATAGTCCAAAATAGTTTTAAGATTGATGACTTAAGCAAAGTTACAACAAAATACAATTTTCAACACTATAACATCTATCAATATTGCAAAGCAATTTACAGATACCAAATTTTATTACAGATAATGTAGATGAAATAGATATTAATTTGTAGATTAAGTGACATAGATGTACAAATGATAATTATAAATAAGGAATACATGGTAGATAGTTAATAATTACGTGTGTATATTGTTTATTTTTTGTGGTGAGTTTTTTTTATTTACATTTACTTGTAAGAAAATCATAGTACTGTTCATTTTAATCCCATTTTATTTTAACAGTGCAGGAAGTCAATAAAGAAAGCCAAGAACTGATGAGAAAAGCTTTAGAAGAGGTAATTGCAATAACCAATTCTTTTATTTTTCACCAGTTTTTGTAATAGTATTTTTTTGGAAATTGAATTCACTTCTTACAGCTCAAAGATTGCTACTAGTAGTTTTGGATTTAAAAAAATAAAAGTACACAATAGTAAAAATGTGAGCAACACATAAGTGATATTATAAGAAACCTGCTCACACCAGCTGTGGGGACGTACAGACTGTAGTTTAGAGGAAAGCAATCAGCCAAAGTTTAGTTTGGGATTTAGTAATTCCAGGGCAAAAACTTTAGTGTATTGTTGGCATTTTAGACGAGCATTGATCAAACTAATACCTATGAAGCAAACTGGTTAAGGCAACTTCTCGGCGGTGAGATTTTAATGAGAGTGTAATACAATACTTTCTCTGCTGTATTTCACCCCTAGACTGAGAACAAACTAATAAATTGAGATTACAGTAAAGTGTAAGTGTTTTATTGTGAGAGCAGTGCTTTGTAAGCATTACAGTGCCTTAGATAAACAACGATTTCCGGTGACATAAGCAGGCTCCTTGCTTCAACAACAACCTACCTCTTATTTGGTTTTTAATTTATTCCAAGCAGTATTGAAGCTTGTATTTAATAAACCTGTTTATCGGTTTATAGAAGATAATTCTAGTCAGTGACATTGTAATCGATTTTTTTACCCATTTGGATATTTGTATTTTTATTTTGAAATATTTATACAGGATAAACACTGCAGTGTATGAGTTAAACTGATACAAACAAAACTATAAAATTTAACTTAAAGTCAACTCATGAAAAATTGCATATAAAAGAATAGCTATTTGTTACACATTGAGGTTGCGATTATGCATCAAAGAAAAATTTATTATTTTATTAAAAATTATCATTGACAAGTTTTCTAACTTTCTTGTGGTTACCGTGATCGCACATTCCAGATGTTTTGGCAACGTTATAAGCAGCATATGCCTCATTGCCCCATTGCCTCGTTGTTTAAAACAATAATATTAATACAGGCTTTTAAGGGGCTTGTGATTCTTGTCCATTGAATACTGAATTGTTGCAGTGCATCTAACAAAAGAGCCATATTGTCTTTTTGTTTTTGGTATTTGAGCATATGAATTTTTTTCGAATTTTTATCATAAAATTTTCTTTAAAATATCTAGAGGTATTCTGTCGACTGGTAAAAGCTACATATAGAATTGGAGACAGAGGCTGATACTTTTGCGTCAATTACCTCGATTCCAATTGTTTCTAGGTTTTAATATCTTTTGCAGTTTCTGTCTCCTCTAATCAAACACGCCCACAAACAACACTCCCATGACTTTAGTTGATATTCTGAGACTTCTTGCTTGGTACCCGGTTACAGAAATTTCATCGTCATTAACGAAGGTGTGAGATAACTTACTACGATTTAAAAACATAGACTTGATTGCCATTAAAATGTTGCGCAATAAAACCCATCTTATTCTCATTATCTTCTACATTTTGACGATTCCAAAGTGCACAATCATTAAGATTAAACAACTCCAAAACTGAGTCAAACACATTTTTTCACTGATAATTAAAAAAACACGATTTGATACCAGTGGCCTTCTTACTTAAACATAAAGCTTTAAATCAGATTGAAGATGAGAATACTAACCCACAAAAGTAAGTTATGAGTAACGTTTTATGCTGATTTTGAATTTTTACTCCATTTTTATGCGAGACGTATGAGACTTTAAGTAGATACGTATTTTAGTATATAAGTATGGCATTATTGACATCAATAGGGAATAAATAAAGACATTAATTTTAGAAAGTAAATGAGTTTCATGCACATACCCACATATCATTCTACAAAGAGTAAATACACAAACAATTGAGCCAAATACAACAAAGTTAGAACTTATAACAGAGATAGAAACATTGTGATTTTGACTTGCGACGATGTTACTGATCCGGTTGGTCGCAATGTAGTGTGGAGAGGCTAGCTAGCATACTGACATTCTAGAAGCCTTGGTACTGTTTCTCGTGAAATCTTTCGCCGTGTTCATCTGAAGCTGCTGCAAGGTTCTCTGCAAAGAAATCTAATTGGTAGTTTAGAAAGTGAATTTTGAGTGGCATGCGATATCACATTGCCGAGTAACATTTTAAAAGATTCTTGATGCCATCCTTGTAGTACATTGTCTTCTTGTTGCACAAGAAATTCTGGCAGAGCCTGTCAATAGCATTCCAGACGTTCAGCTCAGTTTATTTGATAATGTCTTGAAGTTGGCGTCTTTGATTTACTTGAGGTCCGACAAAGATACCCCCTTTCAACTTTCCTTGTGTGATTTGGGTAACTTTTCTACAATATACTCAAACTCTCTGGAGTTACTATTTACCAGTGTCTCTATAAACTTCTTCCTCAGCCCTAGTTTTATGTGCAAAGAAGATGATGAGGGATTTCCTGGATCTACAATTGGTATATCCTTAACGCTATTGGCTGATACTATGCTCTTGGTGACCAGTTTGATTCCATATAATGTCTTTTATTTACTAGACTATCTCAGAAGCACATGAAACAACAGAATTTGGTAAAACCTGACTTTTATATTCTTTATATCCTTAGACTTTGCCCCGATGAATCTGGGTAGGTTAAGCCCTCCTTCTTAACTGCTCTCTATTTCCTGCAGCTTCTGTTTCAGGTGTTTTTCACGCGTCTCTTTTGATATTGTAATTCCGTCATGTTCTTGGTCTTCCTTCGGTCGATTACCCCTCACCACACTAATCATGATGTCTTTTCCCGGTTTTCAGTAAGGTTTAAATCTATCAAAGTCTACTCTCACATCCCTTCTCTGTTATGTCGCATACTGTCTGCTTCTCTCTGGTATCATCGTTCCTTTTCTTGTCTTTTAAGGATATTCCCATATTCCGCCTAAACATTCGTATTTCCTTTATTTCCAAGGTCTTTTCTTTTTTGCTGGTCAAACCACATGCTTCCAAGTCATATTACAATACCAGTCTTATGACTGTTACATACATTTTTACTTGTTGACATTCATTTTGTTAAAAAACTGATTGCATTTCCATTAACATTCCAATGACTTTTATATCTATACATATGTTTATGAGTGCGTTTCATAGAGAATGGCATGAAGCAAAAAGATCCATATTCCCATGTGATTTGTGAAGAAAGTCGATGTGCATTAGGAATGGAGGGCTTAAAATTGTTATTATGGAGAAGAACAGCTTTTAGACTTAGTTTTAAAAAATCCATAAACAAACGCAATTTTAAGAATTATGATTGAATGATAAACATTTTAAAAGTCCATCAATGCCACTGCAAAAGCAAAGTGGGCCATCAAGTGAAAAGCACATTTGTAGACCTAAATTTCTCTCCTGAAGTTATACAAACACCTTGCTCTACCAGGTTCTTCTCCTTCGATTTTGGTGCTAACATCACAGCTTTATCCTTTGAGAGGACTAGGTCTCTGGCAGGGCTATTCAGTTCGGCTTGTAAAGTTTATGAGTTTGACAGCCATTGTCATCAGCTACGTAATCTTTTTCCGCGTCGCCACTGGGACAGTCGGGATCACGATCTAATTTTTAATACTATAATTTCATTGACCTTCATTGTGAGGACAGACAGATCTCACTGCAGAAGTCACATTTAAAACACAATTTTCTGCTTATTCTTAGTCAAAAATCCTGTCACATGTACTTTACAAAAATAATAGTCAGTCAAATGGTCTTTGGCTTCTTCCATATCATGGGAATGCCAAAAGACATTGACATCTTCCTCGTATTTTACCAGTCACGTAAGCCATTTGAACAAGCTGAGTGGACAAGATATGGTGCCCATAATGTCCTGATCCCCGACGCGTCTGTTGAAATATAATTTTGACTTTGAGCTTTCACAGTAAATTGTTCACAGTCAAAACCAAACATATCAGGATGGTGTGTACACTGGCTTGACATCGCTGACACTAAAAAACAAATAAAACAAGAGAAGAAATAGATTGTTATGGTTATATATATATATATATATACTAAATTTGAGATGAACTATTTCATCTGAACTATGATGCAATGAATAACAAAGTTTATTTTAAAAGTTTATTTCCATATCCAAAAGGAAGATACGCATGCACATAATAAATCAGAATTTTTATGTAACGTATAAGTTAAAACCAATAAATTATCTCCTCTTCAAAACTGTCCTTGATGATAAAAATTTGTTTGCATATTTGAAATCGTCATCAAAAGCTACTCAAAATACACCTAAACAATTGCTTGATGAAAAATAATTGTTTACCAGTGTTATTAGACNATGGTTATATATATATATATATATATATATATATATATATATATATATATACTGAATTTGAGATGAACTATTTCATCTGAACTATGATGCAATGAATAACAAAGTTTATTTTAAAAGTTTATTTCCATATCCAAAAGGAAGATACGCATGCACATAATAAATCAGAATTTTTATGTAACGTATAAGTTAAAACCAATAAATTATCTCCTCTTCAAAACTGTCCTTGATGATAAAAATTTGTTTGCATATTTGAAATCGTCATCAAAAGCTACTCAACATACACCTAAACAATTGCTTGATGAAAAATAATTGTTTACCAGTGTTATTAGACCTATAAAAACTCATGTTTCTGTAAGATCATAATATTATGCTGTGAATACTTTTAATTTGCCATTGATGATGAGCCGTGGCTAAATGATTAGTGCAACTGCACAGTAAGCAAGAATTCCGCGTTTGTTTCCCCGAGCTCTCGAGGAGAATTTGGAACTTCGCAAAGAAAAAAAAGCCATTGGTTGGCGTCAGGAAGGGCATCCGGCCAAGAAATTCCTCACTGCCAAATCAAAGTCCCTCTAAAGGTCACCGTCTGAGCCCCAATTGCTGGGGAAAATGACGTTAAAAAATATATTTTCCAACACATGCTAGCATGTAAAATGGACGTTAAACCGAATATGATATGATGATGATGATGATGATGATGATGATGATGATGATGATGATGATAAGTGAGCCAGAGTGTAAGTTTAGGCTTTATTCTTTATTTGGCTTCCAGAAAGCTTGCTCCAATGACATATTTTCTTGACAAATGGAATTACAAAGTGAAATGACAATAACCTTGGTAAAAATAGAGTGAAAGGTAATCAGGATAGTATGTATTTTTGAAATGTTTTTATTTATTACCTGTCAACTGGTGTGTTTTTTAGGCGGAAGAAGAAATGAGGCAAAAGGTTGCTCTAATCGCAAAGATCAGGGCTATTGAAAGTGTACCGGTTTTACGCTTTAAGGTAAGCATGAAAATTCTCGTTAAATCTCTGTTCTTTTACAAGATATTTTCTTTGGATGAGAATGTTAAAATATGGTTTACTTCACCATGCGATTTCAATTTCTTAGTGATTCTTTTTTAACTTTGAGTTGGGGATTCAGAACGTCGTCGTGGAGAAACTTACAAAGTGAAATTTTCATACGAAATCGCGTTTCTTTAGGTTTGTTAAGAAAACGCACAACATTGATTAACAGTAAAAATGATCTTAATGAAAGAATGCTCGAAAAGTTTCAATTTCAATGTCGATACAAACCAGTGCAGATTTTGAGAGAATTTCAACGTGGTAGAAATGTACAGACTTTGAATAATGGTCCTTGGCACTTGACAGACTTATTAAGAGTCCCATTTTATAAAACAGACAATTTGGTTTTAGACAGTGTAGTGAAGAAGAATATTCACACGTCGTCAAATCATTGTATATCTAACACTGTTCAAAATTTTTGTAAAAAAGAATTGAAAAAAGATCTAAAAGATGCAGAAAGAGATCCGTCTCAGAAGAATCATTCTAACGATATAATTTTACCTATAACTTGCTTTTTTTCTCTTACTTTTATATTTTTAAGTTAATGTTGTTGAATTTACGATCTCCTTTGTTTGTAAAACAGGAAGCGATAATAGGACTTGTTCTTCAAACAGTGAATGCCCTTTGCACCGCTATGGGCATTGCAAGAGCATGCCACCTAACTCTGCATCTTGTTGTACTGGCTTAGCTGAATTGTTTTCGTATAAGACGTAGCGCATGCTTTACAGAAACGGTAGTGATTGAATCAAAACATTTGCTAAACTCCAAATTTATACATCATTACTGTTAAAATGCTTTTTCGACAGTCGAAAGGGAAGTTAAAGGGTAATGTTTGGTATTTTGATCCAAATGGATTGTATGATATCGCATCATATAAATTTTATATTTATTTTATTTTATTATTTAATATTATATTATATTATATTATATTATATTATATTATATTNTTGTAAAACAGGAAGCGATAATAGGACTTGTTCTTCAAACAGTGAATGCCCTTTGCACCGCTATGGGCATTGCAAGAGCATGCCACCTAACTCTGCATCTTGTTGTACTGGCTTAGCTGAATTGTTTTCGTATAAGACGTAGCGCATGCTTTACAGAAACGGTAGTGATTGAATCAAAACATTTGCTAAACTCCAAATTTATACATCATTACTGTTAAAATGCTTTTTCGACAGTCGAAAGGGAAGTTAAAGGGTAATGTTTGGTATTTTGATCCAAATGGATTGTATGATATCGCATCATATAAATTTTATATTTATTTTATTTTATTATTTAATATTATATTATATTATATTATATTATATTATATTATATTATATTATATTATATTATATTATATTATATTATATTATATTATATTATATTATATTATAATATATTATATTATATTATTATATTATATTATATTATATTATAATATATCATATTATTTTTTTATATATTATATTTTATTATATTTATTATATTTTATTTTTTATTAACCATTTAAGTTTCGTGTTTTAATATTTCTTACGCTTTCTAGTTGGTGGATTTGACTGAAACATCTGGTGCTGGCTTGCTTGGTGAAATGTCTGTCTCTGAGGTAAATAAACGTCATAAGATTTAACTTTCTCTTTTTTTTTGAAACAAGCTCTATATTAAGATATCATGCTATATTTTGTTGTAGTGTTAAGTTGTTATTCTTACTATTGTTGTTCATAATATTGCACAATATGTTGACTGAAGGTATGAAAATCAAGAATTATCTGCTGCCAAAAACTGGCATTGTTGATATCTGGTTGAAGATGTATTGTTTTGTGTTTTGTAATCCTTTGTATTTGAATTATTTCTATACATAAATTATTTGGATTTTTTAGCTATTGTTTTTGAAAAATTGGTGAGCTAGAATTCTCAATAACTCCACCATGGCCTATCCCAAACCCGGATGAGAAAGGAGGAGAGTTGGGAATGGGGCTAGCAACCCCATCCCGTGAAAAACACTATGCGCTACTGAAGCATCAACAATAAGCTGAGAGATTTCTATCCTAGCAGAGGAATGATTCTTTTCAAAAGGACAAGAGGTTTAGGTTTTGTGTCAGATCATTGGGATCTGCTTGTGTTAGAGGGAGTAGCAGGTCATTCTCTTCTGGCATGTATTCTTCAAATACCAACCAGGCTGTAAAACTTGATCAAGAGCTCCTATGAGGGAATGACCTGTTAAGAAGTTCATGAGGGATAGTGAACAAACAGCTTCGAGTTGAAGACTGGAGTTAGACAAAATTGTCTGCTGTCACCTTTTCTTTTCCAATTGGTAATCGACTGGATCATGAAAACATCAACAACAGGCAGGAGTAACGGAATCCACTGGACACTGTTCGACCAGCTTTATGACCTAGATTTCGCAGATGATCTAGCCCTGCTCTCCCACAGCCATCAGGGAGACGCAGGACTACACGCTCAGCAGCCACTTCTTCGCAAGTTGGCCTCAAGATTCACAAGGGCAAAACCAAGATACTCAAAATCAATTCAATAAATGAAACATTGGTCACATTCCACAGAAATGAACTGGCAGACGTTGACTCCTTTACATATTTGAGTAGCATCACTGATAATAAGAGCGGTACAGATGCAGCATTGGCAAAGCGAGAGTAGCATTTTTACAGCTGAGGAACATTTGGAGATCCAAAGTTGTTTCAAAGCACACAAAGATCAGGTTGTTCAAATCCAACGTCAATTCAGTTCTACTATATGGAGCAGAAACATGGTGGATAACAAAGACTGTCACCAAGAGAATGCTGACGTTCATCAACAGCTAGCTAAGAAAATTCCTGCAGATACGCTGACCTTTACCATGAGCAACGCAGACCCGTGACAACGCACCAATCACTTACCAGCTGGACACGCTGTGAGTAAGCCATCCAGTAACATCACAAGAGATCCACTCAAGTGGAACCCCCAAGAAAAGCGGAAGAGAGGAAGGCCTAGAAACACTTGGAGACGAGATCTTGATGCTGACAGCAAGGAAATGGGAAAGACCTGGAGTCAACTGCAACGAGCAGCCCAGGATCGAGCACTCTGGTGGATTGCTGCAGGTGGCCTATGCTCCTGGAGGAATGAGTAAGCATTCTCAAGGACCGTTCAACATTCCCTCATTTACTACTCCGAATCCCTGTTTTCTAAATATTGGAAGTTTCTCTTTGGAATGGTTGGAATTTGGAATTTAATTCCTTACCATCGATTACCAATGTTTGTGTAAGTCTTCTCTTTACAGAAAGTTTAAACGCAAAGGTTTGCTTAGGTGGTATCGAATTCCAGCGGCAGTATTCAGAGGAGTACCCTACCTTTATCTTATCTTTCACTGACTGCATTTTGAAAAAAAAATGTGAAACGGTATCAAATACATTGGAGCTTCCAGTTCCCTTCACCTATTTGTCGAACGGCTTGTGAAACGACATTAACATTTTCAATCTGACTGGGACATCAAATTTTACCTTTTACTTTTTTTAAGTGATATTTATTAAATCGATTTGTTATTTTTTTGGTCAGTAGTGTATACATACGAAGTTCGGTATTGATACGTACCTAGGTCGGGTATAATAAACTATTGCTAATAATTTCCCAACATCTGCAGATTTTTGCCATTTTCTTTGTATTCTTTCCTTCCTTTGTCACACAATGCCAGGCTTGAGCTACGAATTATAGTACTTTGATTTTTATTCTAATGGTTGAGATACTCCTATATTGTCTCATCTAGTGCGAGTTAAAAGACTATTTATGTTCTTATTATAAAGCTAAGAGAAAGACTGGCTTTGCTGAAAGCAGCCGAGAAAGAACAGCAGGAATCAAAAAGAAACGAAATCTTACAGTCAAAAGTGGTATGACATTTGCATTTATACGCCGTTCTCATAACGTTTCAAGAGAACTTTTGTTTTCGTAGGTTTCTGTTTTCTGTTACTGTACAATTAGTATTATTCTCGTTACATTTTTTCAGTGGTGGTGGTGGTGGTGAAAGGGGGGGTGTTGTAGTATAAAAAGAGGAGACTGTCTTCAGATATAGATTAATCAAATAAAAAGATAAAAAACAAAGCTTTTAATGAAATATTTCAGATTTCAGTTCCATATTAACTTTTTCTTGTCATTCTTCTATTTTTAACAAACACAAAAGACAATTCATATTTGTTTATTAAAAGTAGAAATTTTGAACAATTGTATACTTTTAGTCATCATTTTTCAATTCTCTATTAAGCGCCCAGAGCGCTTATTAGAGAACTTACTTTAAAACGGAAGAACATGGTATTTCCTGTATCTATGTACTAATATTTTAAGATTAGTTTTCCAATGTGTATTAAATTTTTTTGCTTCATGTGATAAAATGGTTAAAAATGGAGAAGAGGGAGGTTAATGTTTGAGAGTAGAGTGTGAAAAGGCCCTGACAAATGTAGCACAAGAAGGTTTTTACATTTGGGGGGGATGCGTATTAAAAATATGCTTAAATGGAGGGGGCTTAATCGAGGATGGGTGTTAAATTGATAAAATACTTACCCATAATGCTATTCCCCATATTTTTTAATCTATACTTATCCTATTTTACACATTCCCTTAGTGTGTTTATTATTAGTTGTTGTAACAAAACCTATCAAAAAAGTAAATAGTGTAAGTTGCATCAAGTCGGTTTTCAGCCAGTGGTTATGTCTTTTACAATCACCCCTACTGCCATTTGAAATATGAGCGTTTTTAGTCTTCATTGAACGATCACAGAAGACTTTTGACAAGAATGCTCTATTGTTTTTAAACTGCAGCGTATAGTTTGGAAACGTAGTTCAGTATAATTATTTTTTGGAATTTTTGAAATGGAGATTACCAAAAGAAACACCTTTTTATCTTTTATCATATATATATATATATATATATATATATATATTGTTAGCTCTTTATTTTTTTATTTTTTTATTAGGAACGAGATCAGTACCTAATTGACACTTTGGAAAATATTGCGAAACATCGGACGGGAAGAAGCAGACAGTCAACTTCCTCCAAGTAAGTTGATCAGTCTCAGTTTGTCCATTAGTAATTTTGTCCACTTAAAGACGAGCTTTGGGGGGGGGGAGGGGCTGCTTTTAATTGGCCTTGTTATTATTTGCTCCAAAAAGAAGTGATTTGTTGTAGGTATTTGGGAATCTCTAGTGGAAAAGCAAGTAAAAGGAAAACAGGTGCATAGCCTCCTGATCAACATTGTCTTCTTCAGGCTAACTTTAAAGAATAAGAAACTTCATGACTGTGCTTTGTGCTCTTTGTGACATTTGGCTTGACTGTCGCAATCGGTACTGATGCAGATACTATAAGCATTGCGATATCTCACTCCCTAACCAGTCTACAAATTTGCACCTTACCCCGATGAAGAGTTAGTAAACAGAAGTCTTTCTACAGTATTCTTGATAAAATGGACCAGACTTAGTCACAATTACAGTGGTATAAAACTCTTATTCTTTGACTCCCACAATTAAAAAAAAGCGTTTTTTCTGCTTTCTAATAGCACGGTATTTGGTATGGAAAAAGCGTAAGGAAATATTTATTCAAGGATGGGTTCCAAAGTAAGGCTACTTTCATCGATACTATACTATTTATATATTTTTTCTGATAGCAGTCTAACCGACGCAAACATGTTTTTAATATCATATTACTACTGATTATTTAGATGGGTCGAATTTGTAGACAAAATTTGTTTTTCTGCCATGACCAGCACAATTTCAAATATGACAATCACACTTGTTTATGTGATCGAAAATCCCAGTTTCTGTAGCGTTTGGTTGACTCAGTACGTTATGACTATCACCTTTCCTCGCTATTAAAGGTCACCGGAAAAGAAAGTAACGCTTGAAAGAAAAAATATTAACTCGAAAGTCCAGGAGTTACAAGAAAAGCTTGAAGCTAGAAAAGCAGGTAGGTGGTTCTGGAGACAAATGTTATAATTTTTAGATAAAAAGTTGTATCTAAACAGAATATTTCGATAGGTAGATATCTAATTTAGTCTAGTGAAATAACACCATGTATTACATTTTATTATTAAGTGGGCAAACATCAACCAATTGGAAGGCCCTACCAACCCCTTTGCTCGTATGTGCTGGCACTAGTAAATAAAAGGCCTTAGAAAAAGTCCCTCGAAAACACCTAGAGAAAAGACAAAAATAAGCCACATTTCATCGATAAGACAAAGGTTGAAAAGTAGCAGCGAGATTTGGTCATATCAAGCAAGCTGCAAACAAATCTCTAAACTCGATTACAATGATATAAGGGAGAACCTGTTCAGAGGTGGCAACAGTATTCCATGCAACGACGGATGGTAGATTTCTAGAAATACGCGGTGGTCCCATGCTGAGGCATTGTCTAGAGGGATATAAAGACCCAACTTTTCAAGACGCATACTTAACCAATAGACTTAAAAGAAGAATTCAAAGGAAGACCCAACATGGTCAGAAGATCCAAACAGAAGTACAGACGAAACTGGGCGTTCAAGAAGGCAACCTCCACGTGATGATGCCTGGATGCTGACTAGCCAGGTTTTCCTGATTAGTTGGTAACGAATAGCCTTCGTTTCAAGCAGTTATTGCGTACCATGGAAGAAATCGATCTCGTCGTTCATGTGATTTCGAATCTGGTTCGTCGTCGATTTGGAGAATTTTTGCTTCCAGCAGCTTACACACGCGCGCGCGCGCGCACACACACACACACACTTAGACGAAACTGTACAATGCCTAGGAACAGAAGTCAAAAAAAGATCTGAAAGAGATTCACCTAAATCTCAATCAGGACGTCTTGTGTGAAAATCAACAAGCTGTACAGGATCATGGTCAAGAGAGGAGTAGTAAGTAACTTCTTCAGATCTGTCAATCCACTTAGCACGTGCTGACCATTTGTGAGCATGAAAGTCATGAAAGTCAAATATATTAGGAATGTGGTGGTTGTCCAGAGTCTCATCATTGGAGTCTGATACTGTGTCGATAGCTGAGCAAAAATCAGATGAGGGAGATCGATAAAAGAAAAGTAGGTAAGAAATGGTCTACAGAAGAGACAATCTTAAGGGCATGCTTCTCTTGAGATTCAAATTCTTTACTCTGAGAAGTGAAAGAACGTGTCAAATATAGATAGCCAGATCATGAAGATAAGTTGTAGTGTTTACTCGATTTCAAAATGGAGATCTCTATTAATAGAATTGCTAATATTCTGATCATTCCCACGATAATTATAGGGAGGGTCAGAATAAGGAACTGCTTTCACAAAAGAAAATTGGAAGCTTAAATTTCTGAAAGCTAAGAAGAGAACATTTTTAGAAGATAAGAGAAGTTCCGGGTCTGTGTATTACTACTAAACCTGGAGGCTACGCTCTTCGATTTGAAGTAAGTCTAGGTTTTAGCGTTTCTTCGCATACCCTGACCACTAAAGGTCTTTCGGGTATTATGGTTATTCGTTTGATTAAATTTGTTATAAGGAACCTTCAAAGTAAAAAAAAATGTGTCTTTGTGACACTGGTACCGTGGTATTATACTGATTTGAGAAGCCTGTCAGAGGTCTTCAAACTACGAAGNGTATAGAGTGCCACGGAATGAAACGATCGTGTGGTTCATGTGAGTTCGAGTCTGGTGCGTCGTCGAGTTGTAGAAATTTTGCTTCCAGCAGCTTACACACGCGCGCGCACACACACACACACACACACACACACACACACACACACACACACTTAGACGAAACTGTACAATGCCTAGGAACAGAAGTCAAAAAAAGATCTGAAAGAGATTCACCTAAATCTCAATCAGGACGTCTTGTGTGAAAATCAACAAGCTGTACAGGATCATGGTCAAGAGAGGAGTAGTAAGTAACTTCTTCAGATCTGTCAATCCACTTAGCACGTGCTGACCATTTGTGAGCATGAAAGTCATGAAAGTCAAATATATTAGGAATGTGGTGGTTGTCCAGAGTCTCATCATTGGAGTCTGATACTGTGTCGATAGCTGAGCAAAAATCAGATGAGGGAGATCGATAAAAGAAAAGTAGGTAAGAAATGGTCTACAGAAGAGACAATCTTAAGGGCATGCTTCTCTTGAGATTCAAATTCTTTACTCTGAGAAGTGAAAGAACGTGTCAAATATAGATAGCCAGATCATGAAGATAAGTTGTAGTGTTTACTCGATTTCAAAATGGAGATCTCTATTAATAGAATTGCTAATATTCTGATCATTCCCACGATAATTATAGGGAGGGTCAGAATAAGGAACTGCTTTCACAAAAGAAAATTGGAAGCTTAAATTTCTGAAAGCTAAGAAGAGAACATTTTTAGAAGATAAGAGAAGTTCCGGGTCTGTGTATTACTACTAAACCTGGAGGCTACGCTCTTCGATTTGAAGTAAGTCTAGGTTTTAGCGTTTCTTCGCATACCCTGACCACTAAAGGTCTTTCGGGTATTATGGTTATTCGTTTGATTAAATTTGTTATAAGGAACCTTCAAAGTAAAAAAAAATGTGTCTTTGTGACACTGGTACCGTGGTATTATACTGATTTGAGAAGCCTGTCAGAGGTCTTCAAACTACGAAGTGAAAAGCGTCAAGCTTAAAAACCCTTTAACCAGTTTCCCTTACGATAGGTATTGACTACCCCACATTGCATTCGATCACAATCAAAAGGAAGAAGATGGTCGTTGATTATTGGCGAAGGCTTGAGTGTGATGTAAGCAAACCAAATCGCTTCACAACTGGAACAGAGTTAACTAAGCAAAGACTCATTGTTACAACCATTTACGCCTTAACCGTTATAGATTTACCAGTGTTTTTATTTTAAGGCCGTTTCCAGAAGGGTCGCTAACCAAGGCTGAAGAGACTTGATCTCTTTATGTGTTAAATCCAAACACCGCCGAACACTAGTCCGGTACTTTAAAGGCTCTGAGGTGCACAGACAATAATGAATTATGGCATCAATATAGAATAGTCTTGTTACTGTTGACCTCTTGTTTGACCATTATAACAATGTTTCTTTAGTTTCAAGAATAGTAATAAAATTTTTGACTAATACCACTATGTTGACTTCTTATACATTTTTTCTATAATTGTTTCCCTAATTCTTCATAGTGAAGTTGTCCGAATGTCATTGTCGTATATTACCGTGACTTATGCCTTTTGTTTTGTTTTTCTATACTGCTAAGGAAAGCATGTTTTGCCATTAAATACAATTTGAATTACCTCAACATCTTACTTTCAAACCGTAGTATAAAAAGCAATATTTTTCTTAATACGTCTGTTCTTGCTGTACTTCAATTAAATTTTCTTTGCTCCATATTCATACCCAACGTTCTTTCAAAAATACGTCATATAATCTAGTTTGCGTCACTCATAAGCTCTTCGTTAGTATGATAGTGCTTGTTCAAGCTCCTCCTTATATCTTCCTTGTATCTTTGTTCACATTTCCTTTTTTCAGCAAAAGAAAATGATGTTGCAGGCAGGCATTTGTACTTCTTTTTAATAACATAAATATTCGGTTGGTTTGAATACAATTATTTGTATATATGTTTATATATAAATGTATGGCACTACTTTTGTAGAGCGTAAAAAGGAAAAAGAACGTCTTTCTGTAAGTCCACAGAAACCAAGCGCAAGGCAAAAGGAGCTCGTAAAAGAGAAGGTAAAGGATTTTTTGTTGCTTAAATTTAAAGCATTTACTAACAAAATATATTTATTCAAACAGAGAAAAACCAAACATGCCAATAAAATGGATATGGTGTAAACTATGATTCATTCTTATTACATAAGAAATGTTGCTATCATTACCAGAGCGGCAGCTGAATGAAATTCAAGTCTGAGCAGTGTAAATTTTATGCTTTCTTTTCTTTATGCCCCCACTTCGAATTCTCCAGGTGTTTTTTTGTTGGATAACAGAACTAAATATCCTATTTGAACAGTAGAAATTAACTGCACATTATACGGTGCACCCGTAATATTAAGATCTCATGTTTCGCCCATTCCAAAAGTCTCTACCATAAAATCGAAATTTTCTTAGTTGAACCCATTACTTTACTTACCTAATATACGCCCCCCGTGTATTAATTTTTCAAACTTTGTCCAATCACCCTCCTTTATCAGCCTCCCCCCCCCCCAACACATGTATTAAATATATAAGGTTTTCATGGAAAAACATGTATAACAAATTCGCATGTCTGACATTACTAACAAATCCATATTATCCGTTTCTTACAACACATTACTTTTAGGTACCTAATATACCGCGACGGGGTATATTACAAAACTATTTTTCTTCTTTGCAAATCAGAAAGATATACAGGTCAATATTATCTAAAAAGAACTAAAATGATAATCTTCGAAGGAATCTAGGTCTAGGAGCTGACTTCCTTCAAGCTACTCAGGTGTTCACCACTGATAAATTATGTAATATGCTGAGAAATACTTGTAGTTTTTTGTATTCAGCTTCAGACCCCTTTCACATATGTAAGAAGACGTAGTTTATAATTTTTAATTTATTGGCATACTTAATCTTTCTTGCCTTGGTGAACAAAACAATTCTTTTAAAGTCTAGGTGACACGAGATAGATAATACTTTGTCTTTATTCCTCAACAGAAATCTCTCGAAGAAATGCGGTGGCGAGAACTGGAGCGCTCAAGAGAAAAGGTTGCACAGTTGCGAACGAGTAATAAGAAGGATAACCCTCGGCTGCAATTAATTTCATCATAACCTATAGTAAATTATAAAAGCGATTTGTAAATATTTCATAGAAAGCGATGCATACAATGCTTTTTATCCATTGAAGAATAACTGTCTCTGTCTGTCTGTTTCGCCACGAATAAACTCTTGTCACTACCAGCATTGGCGTGTCTCATCACGCATACGTCCTGTAAGGACCGCCGCCAAGTGCTGTTGATGATGACATAATTTATCTAATTCTGGATCTTTTTATCAGAAAAAGTGCTTGATAGTTCGCCGAGTATTTTCTTGAAAGAGACCGTCAACCACTGCATTTTGCTGAACAAAAGTTAATAAGTCTCGCCCCGTTGTTACTGCAGTCTCAATCTCGCTTCATAACTCTGTGTGTGTGTGTGTGTGTGTCTCTCTCTCTCTCTCTCTCTCTCTCTCTCTCTCTCTCTCTCTCTCTCTCTCTCTCTCTCTCTTTCTTCTCTCTATCTCTATATTCATTTTTTTATTTATTAT
>RDPX01000099.1:2337058-2394687 GCA_003991215.1 Morbakka virulenta | reverse complement strand
AGATATATTCAAGTGTGGTTTAACAAATATAGAAGACATCTAGTAACTGTGCCATGTCTTTAATATAAGTTATTCATTGATAAATTTCTTTTCTGATTATTATAAACAATGAGGATAACTGTTGAAAAAGAATATCAAAACCTATGTACCATGACAGTACAATATCTGCTTGACATAATCGCAAACAACAGACTGTGTGTCATGAAGACAATGTTATTACATTGACCTGCCCTTTTTAACTACTCTATTGCTATACTATTGGTATGGCATTACAATACAACATTTTCCTCATTGTAAAGGAAGCTTCTGGCAGATAAAAGAAAACTATTTTTCCGTTTAACTCTAAATACTATCCCCTTGAGGGTAAGAAAGAGTAGTAATTTTTGCCTTCTCCTGTTTGCTGGAACAGGCCAAATTACTGCTCGTTATTTTATCAGGGAGAACAAAAAAAGTAAAAGATGGTAGTAATTAAAAATAAATAAAAAGCACAGGTGTTCAAGCAACAGTGAATCCAAACCACCTTTGTAAAGACAGCCGTATTCCGGATACGTTGATGTACTCACAAAATATGTAAAGAAGCTATATAGTTAAAAAGTAAGGCAGAAAGTAATCAAAGCAATAAAGGTTAATGATACTTAATGATTTATTAAGAATAAAAAGTAAGATTTCATGTCAGTTAAAACAAAACAAGTACAGTAACTAGTAGGGTACGTAAGACCACCAAAGTGAAAATGAAATGAAGCCACAGTTTTACCAAGATTCGGTTAATATTAAAAGTATTTTGCAATTATTTGGTTTAAGAAAACTGATTGGAAATGAAGACAATTTCATATTTAACGATATAAGCTATAATCAGCTATTTGTCACTGCTTTAATGATTAAACTAAATTGTGCTATATGTTAATTGCTCATTTATTATTCAGTCTTTTTTGGTATTATCCACACATAGGCACTCATCTTAAACTGACCCACCTTTGTAAGCAATGTAGTGACAATTAATGACATAACATGCTCTTTTACATTGTGTGAAGGTATTGAGCATAATTTTATTGTTTATTTATAGAGAATTTCCTTGTCACTATTGAAAAACAATAAGAAGTTTGGTTTCGAAACATGTCTTGCCTAGTAAATACCTATCTATGTATTGAACTCTTTATATTATAAGCTTTAGTTTGAAATTGCATTTCTGTTAAAGTACGTTAAAAGTTAGGGATGGCTAGCGTAGAAAAAAATTTGTTTTGGATCTTTGTGAGCATCTGTCCTTTAACAGTGGGCATCAATGTATTTCTCATTTTAATGTTACTTTATACCAAAGCTGCCAAAAGACAAATTCATATTTTTAATCTTTGCTTAATGGATCTTGTTTACATTGGATGTGTATTTGCACTGTTTTACCAAGAATTGTTTATCCGAGCACCGTTCAGAATTCACATTGTCACAAAAGCTGCACTAGCCACACTTATAGCTACGTATTTTAACTTCATTTTACAAATGAGTTTTTTTACCATCAATCAATGCAGGAAGATTTTTCAAGGAATAAGATTGCGATCCCCAGTATTGGAGGATGATAGTTGGAGTATAGTGATCACAATAATGTTGTGGATATTTTCTTCTGCTACTGCATTTGCATATGTTAAGAATAACCCTATCCTTGTGTGGATAAGAGCGATCAAGTATGGAGTAATATTTGTTAATTGCTTTTACGTTGCAATCGTTGTTATTTGTAGTACCTTTATCGTTTATAACGTCAGGAAGGCTGGCAAACAATTTAAAGAAACTAATACAAATCTGCGTCAAAATATCAAGAAGAGGGAAAAACGAGTTATTGTGCTGTATTTGCTTTTGATTGGAAA
Source organism: Morbakka virulenta (assembly GCA_003991215.1). NCBI lineage: Eukaryota > Metazoa > Cnidaria > Cubozoa > Carybdeida > Carukiidae > Morbakka > Morbakka virulenta. Next base: position 2,392,834 of record RDPX01000099.1, on the reverse strand, counting down.
TTTCATAATTTTTGTTGTTCTACCATTTACAACATTATGTTTTTTTTATCATCAAGCTAAAATCACCATATCTCACAGGGTTGCCACAGTACATCTATTTTATTTCCAGATATGGGCAATCAGCTGTCCTCTTACATACTTTTTTTGCTTTGTACCAAAGAGAGTAAAATCACAATTTAACAGCTTTTTGTCAACAAGATCCAGAAAGGCATCAACCGCCACTCAATCATCCAATTTGTTTACAATAACTTCCACTGTTTCTTTTAATTCCTGAAAAAGTCATTTATTTAGCATATAATCAAATTAATGAAGGAGCAGGAAAATAAAACTAATACATAGGCAAACTTTCTTCTGAATTAAAATGGAACTGGATACCTTTAAAAAATATAAGCTCTGAATGCATGGAAGTAAGAACTAGTCAGTGATCGGTGAACTTTGCTTAGACACAGAGTTAGCAAGAGCATTATATTTTCATGGCGGCAAGTGCAATCCACAAATATTTGGACGAATGTTCAGTTCTAAATTTTATTATCTTTGTACTTAGATTCTTAGCTTAGCTGTCAGCAAAATTCGTGAGTTACAATGTTATCATTACAACTTATGTAAACATCTTAACTGAGGAATAAAGAAGCAAAAACCACCGTAGGCCAGAAAATATTCTTCAATGTTACTGGTATTCTTTTTGGATGTTTACCTCATTCATTCTGGCTTTAAAGCACAGGAACAAATGCCATTAAGTCACGAGGACTATTTTTATCGAGTGGGGTGTTCATTAACCATCAGTTGATAAAAATCAGTGATAGGCCGATGAAATTCTCCATTTGCACGTCTCTATTTTAATGAGTTCCTGGGTTTTATTATTTTTCATAATTTGTTTCGGTTAATAATAATAATAAGTAATAATTAATAATAATTATATTATATTTAATAATTTGTTATTAGTAATTTTACACCATTAATGAAGCACTATATAGTATATTTGGGACACATAATATATATATATATATATATATTATAGGTCAGAAACAATAAAGGAAACCGTAAAATAAAGGATACTAGGGTATATAATCCTTTACTTTCCACTTTCCACAAGTAATTTTGTTAGAGTTTTGCATGTTACCGGTAGAGTTCCAACGAAACTATGCAAAATTTTATTTATCATTATACCATGATAGAGAACCAATCTCCAAAGATATGAATGCTGGTTTAATTAACCTTTTTAATGAGTAATATTATCATAGTAATAAAATGTACTTAAATATTTCCAAACTAGTTAGCTTGATGTAGTCATATAAAATAATTCAGGAGGAATAATATCGATTTGTTAATAACAGATTATTTTGTTGATTTCTTTTTGTTTATCTTTTGTGTAAAAAAATGTTTTTTCTTCATATTGTTTTAAACGATGTTTATTTAGAGTAACGCATTTCAGTGAAAATCATAAGCTATTACTCTATAAACGCGTTGGTGATTAACACATCAAATTTTGCGTCAATATCTTTCACTGGTCTACATTATATGATTAACGATCTTTAGTAGCTCAAGAAAGATGTAAGTTTGAATTTGTAGCTTAAGGTTGACTTTGTAGGTTACTAGTCATGGTTTAGATTTAGATTTTGGAAGATTTGTTTTTCAGTTTGGAAGTGCAGGCTTCCGGTCCTTGATCCTTTTATAGGTTTATCATCAAGTCGCAAAGATGAAGTAGTTTCTCATTTTTCTAGAGCTTTATTGAGTTATATTTAGATTCACTGTAGGTTTCGCTACTGTAGCAAGGGACTATGTCGTCAGCAAACATAGGGACTTTTGAATATGTGATATAGTCTGAAAGTTCATCATAATAAGTTAGGAAAAGCAATTGTTTTAAAACCAAGGGATGTGGTAATCAGCATATTAAAGGTTCTTTCTCTGAAAACTGATTTTCTCGTGAGAAGAACAGGTGATGGCTAAACAAAAAGTCTTGTAAATAAGAAGGGCATTTCATTTTTTTCAATCATTGACGTTATACCAGTTAATTTTCATTTCCCCTTCATTAGAAGCTCTCAACAAATCGATTCATCCAAGACCCACTAAATTATCTGCCCATTTGTCCATAGACTTTGGAGTGTTTTGTTTTATGTGCCTTGTTTTATGTTTCCAGTAACCATATTCGCATCAGAAAAACAGTTGTTTGTTTTCCAGAAGGTCTATTTACTGTGTGTGCGCTGCATTGTTTTCATATCTTAGATAAACTAGAACTACCGACAGCAAATGATAACTGTCAGAATTGGTTTTGTGTTTGGTTTAACCTTGCGGATTATTTTGCATTCTCTTCTTCTGTCGGTACGGTACAAATGTTCACTGTCAATGTTAGTAAGGGGCAAACGTAGTTTAATGTTATTTGAAGACTAGCTAGCCAAATGGGAAGGGTTTATTTAGAACTGTCGCTTTGTTCTCATTTATGCGGTACAACTACAACGAAAATAGGAGCTACGTAGCAATTTTAATGGACAGGTATACACGACAAGTATGTTATTAGACAATGCATTCTTAACACATACTACCACTGTACACTATTTTAAAGCCTATAAAAATTCTAAGCTCTGAGAAACACTCAGAAGAAATTTTGCAGGAGCAGTGAAAAGTGTAGCCAGCTATAAGTGGAATGGGAAGGTCTCAGTGCTTTAGACTACACTTGGGAAGCTATATCTGAAAATGCACTGCTTAAGGTAACTAGGATAATTGTAATAGGCTTAGACAAAAAAAAGAGAAGGGGTTGTTTGCTGAAAGGGGACAAGTGAACGTTAGGGAGAATGGAAGTTCAAAAACAAAGAAGCTGAAAATATCCCAAGTTACAGAGTATAGTGCCCAACCAGCTCATTAAAAATCTCTGTTCCAACAGAGAAATTAACAACCAATTAGTAGCTATGTGTAAGATAAAAGACTTATCTAAGGGTGAAGTTTAATTATTTCTGGAGTAGAAGAACTGAATTATTTTCAGCCAAAAAATTATTAAACTTCACTTTTGGATACAACAGCTTTCTTTTCTAGACAAAGCTAGCGATCAGTGGTTAGTTCTATGTTACAATATTAATTCTAAGTTGCAGTGCACCAAAAATTGTTTGGTTTGACATATACCTAATGCTACGCAGCAATTATAAATGAATACAACAATAATAATATGAATACAAACTGGTGGACCGATCGCAGCCAAACTTGGCACGAACATGGAGGAACATCCGTGAAGTGACTCCACCAAAAGTGACGTCACTAAGCCGGAAGTGAAGTTAGAGGGTCAAATATGCATTTTGAAGACACAGTATTTGTTTGATCCACACCTAACTTGAACGAAACCTCGATGGGAACGCAGGGGAGAAAATAGGGGGACAGCAAGTGACGGCACGAAATAGGAAGTGGCCTTTCAGGACAAGACGTAGAGCTGTTCCGCTCCTAGAGACAAGCGAAACTTTGCTGGAGGCTAAAGCTCNAATACAACAATAATAATATGAATAATAACGATGATAATAATAATAATAATAATAATAATAATAATATAAATAAAGCGTAATCTTATATATAATGCGCTAATGTTTTGTTTGCCTGTTTGTCTGTCCGTGTGTTCAGGGTTGGCGTCCAAACTGGTGGACCGATCGCAGCCAAACTTGGCACGAACATGGAGGAACATCCGTGAAGTGACTCCACCAAAAGTGACGTCACTAAGCCGGAAGTGAAGTTAGAGGGTCAAATATGCATTTTGAAGACACAGTATTTGTTTGATCCACACCTAACTTGAACGAAACCTCGATGGGAACGCAGGGGAGAAAATAGGGGGACAGCAAGTGACGGCACGAAATAGGAAGTGGCCTTTCAGGACAAGACGTAGAGCTGTTTCCGCTCCTAGAGACAAGCGAAACTTTGCTGGAGGCTAAAGCTCAGCCTAAGAGATATCGGAAAGACTAAAAAAGAACCGGAAGTGACTCGCTAAAAAGGAGGTCAGGCAGTTTTGGGCATCAGGAAGCTCTGATTGCAGCGAAATTTTTCTGGGAGGCCATTGGATTGTCTAACAAACACAATAGGAGGACTAAAGGGAAGAAAATAGTGGCCCAGGAAGTGACGTCATGAAACAGGAAGTGGTCTTTCTGGATGTGAGGTGGAGCTGTTTCCCAAATATGTGGTTTAAGATACTTTTCCAAAAATATTTTATTAACATTTGAATTAAAGGTCATAGATGAAAGATCTGAATGTCTAATTTCACTTTGTACAAAAGTCGTAAATATCTCTACCCAGTGCAAGTCAGCAGATAAATTTTCTTTTTCCCGAGATACGATCTTCTCTTCCGAAAGGAATGAACGTAAATTGCAAACATTGTCGAATAAGGAATTTTAACCTATTCCTTGTCCGGGACATTGCCTCGATACAAACTAAAGTTTGTTGAACTGAATTCCACTCGGAAACTTTTCTGAGAGGCACCCATCCATGTTCAATCAAATGATTGTAGTGCAATTCAAAGTATGGTTGCAGGTACTCCTCACACATGGTGTAGAACTCAACACAGGTACGCTTGAAGACATTTGCTTGGTCCTCAGATACCGATCTTAATCGAGTTGTTAAAGTCGTTGGTATGAAAAGCTCCTCTTTCCTGCTTGTCAAACCTCGCTGGACTTCATCTAGGACTATCGCAGATTGAAAAGCGACAGTAGTTTCATTGTCGCTTCGGAGAATAGCAGACTGAAAATATGCTGCCTGGGCATGGATGAAAAAAAGCCAAGGTTCCGCTAGTGGTTCACCGAAAGACCTTTCCAAAACGATTGGGCACTTTTGAATGCTCTGAAAATACACTTTCAGAGGATTAAACAACTTTAAGATTCGTTCGATCGATGGCAGTAGCGCCAGCCATCTGGTGTTACTTCAGCCGAGGATCTTACGTAGTCTATATCAGCTTCCTCACAAAGCTACAGATACTAGGCATAAGTGAAGCAAGATAGACTGGTTTCGGAGAAGTAAAGATCAATACTGGAGAGTCTGTACTGTATTCTGGGTCAGATGAACAACATCATAGAGGTGTAGGAATCATGTTGAGCCCTGAGACTAGGAAATGCCCAATCAAGTAAAATCCAGTGAATGAAAGGATCATTAGTGCTAGATTCAACTCAAACTATGTAAAAGCCACCATTATTCAGATCTACAGCCCCACAATGATGCAGATGAAGAGGAGAAGGATAAACAACCGCAGGAAAGAGATTGAGTCAAGTCCGAAACATGACATGCTGATCATTATGGGAGACGCAAATGCCAAAGTGGGTTGTAACAACAAAAGCCATGAGATAGTTTTAGGGAAAGAAGGCTTAGGCAGCATGAAATGAGAATGGTGAAAGACGTATTGANCCAAAAAGATACATCCATGTAGGATGTTGGAATGTAAGAACCATGTACACCACCGGAAAAACTGCAATAATAGCAAGGGAAATGAGGAAATACCATCTACAGATACTAGGCATAAGCGAAGCAAGATGGACTGGTTTCGGAGAAGTGAAGGTCAACACTGGAGAGTCTGTACTGTATTCTGGATCAGATGAACAACATCATAGAGGCGTAGGAATCATGTTGAGCCCTGAGACTAGGAAATGCCTAATCAAGTGGAATCCAGTGAATGAGAGGATCATTAGTGCTAGATTCAATTCAAAATATGTAAAAGCCACCATTATTCAGATCTACAGCCCCACAATGATGCAGATGAAGAGAAGGATAAACAACCGCAGGAAAGAGATTGAGTCAAGTCCGAAACATGACATGCTGATCATTATGGGAGACGCAAATGCCAAAGTGGGTTGTAACAACAAAAGCCATGAGATAGTTTTAGGGAAAGAAGGCTTAGGCAGCATGAAATGAGAATGGTGAAAGACGTATTGAGTTATGTGAAGAAAATGATATAGTGATTGAAGGCACATGGTTCAAACACAAAAACATGTACAAATACACATGGACCTTTCCAAACAAAGGAGATAAAAACTAAATTGATCACTTCATCATCAGTGCCAGATACAGGAGGTCTCTCGTTGATGTACTAGTCATAAGGGATGCAGATGCTGGAACTGACCATAACCTTGTGGTCGGCAAAGTGAAGCTTAGGCTTTTAAGACACAAACTCAAGAACACCAGCAGAAGGGCAACATTCAACACTGCACTTTTGAAACAAAAAGAAATCCAAAAGCAATTCACAGTAGAGTTGAAAAACAGTTTTGGAGCACTGGAAGAGAGCATGAAAACAGCCATAGAAGAGGCAAACATACAAGAAGAATGGGAATATTTTACCACAATCTACAGGGAGACGGTTGGAAACATACTGGGTAGGAAAAGAAAGGAGCATAAAGAATGGATAAGCAGTGAAACATGGAAAGCTATAGACGAACGGAAGGAAGTGAAAAATGAGATAAACTTTGCAAGATCAGAGAGAATTCGTGCTATCAAAAAACATAAGTATAGTGAGATGGACAAGAGTGTAAAGACAAAGGTCAGAAAAGATAAACGAAAGATGAAAAATTGGCTCGCTGAAGAAGCGGAGCATGCAGCGAAAAACAATGACATGGGAACTCTGTACAGGATTACGAAGCTATTTTGCAACAAGGGAAAGCAATCAGCAACTGGTGTGAGAGGCAAAACTGGTAAGCTACTCATTGAAGATGGTCAGATACTTCAAAGATGGAAAGAACACTTCGAAGAAGTATTAAACATTCAGAATGAATGTGACAAAAATGTGGAGGAAAATGAGTTTGAGATCGGTAATGTTGAAACCATCAAAGAAATCAACACAGACCCCTTCACAGAAGAGAAAGTGAAGATAACAGTAAAAAAAGTTGATGAGAAATAAAGCGGCAGGAGAAGAAAACATCAGCGGAGAAATGTTAATAGCAAGAAGCAAGATTACATAGAAGAGATTACTGCACATGTTCGAGAAAGTGAGAGAGAACATCAATATGCCAAGTGACTGGAAGAAGTCAATGATAGCTAAAGTACTAAAGAAAGGCGACCTTACTAAATGCGACAATAGTAGAGGAATATCCCTGCTCGCCATACCTGGGTAAGTCTTCTGAAGAGTTATTTTAGAAGGATTCAGGAAAGCAGCAGAAGAAAAACTGAGAAATGAGCAGGCAGCATATAGAAAAGGACACGGGACAGCTGAGCAGATTTTCATACTTCAAAATATTGTCGAACAGTGCATTGAGTGGCAACCATCACTGTACATTAACTTTATTGACTTCCGTAAAGCTTTTAATAGCATCGACAGAGAGAAACTCTGGAAGATTCTGAAGTTTTATTGAGTTCCAGATCTCTTCATAGAGATCATAGAGGAAATATACAGAGGAAGTAGTAGTTGCGTTATTAACAACGGGCAGGCGTCAGAGTGTTTCTCTGTAAACACTGGATTTTGACAAGGCTGTGTGATGTCAGGCTTCCTCTTCATTATTATTATAGATTGGATCATGAGGAAAGCAACAATGCAAAGAAAACAGGAATAAGATGGAAGTTTACCACACAGCTTAAAAACTTAGATTATGCAGACGATATCGCCCTCCTACCAAGCAAGCACCAACATATGCAGGAAAAAAACTGACAAGCTATGTAAATAGGCTGAAAAGATCGGTCTCAAAATCAACACAGACAAGACCAAGGTGTTGAGACTAAACTACAAGGAAAACCACCCAATCAAGATCAAAGGCAGAAGTGTTGAAGACGTGGACATCTTCACATACCTCGGTGCCATAATAAACAGGAGGATCCACTGAAGATATCACATATAGTATGAGTCTAGCAAGATATGCGTTTGCCATGCTTAACCCACTCTGGAAGTCAAACCAGTACAGTAGTAAGACCAAGAGTCGAATGTATAACAGCAATGTAATGTCCGTGCTACTCTATGGAGGAGAAATGTGGAAATTAAATGAAAATGATATCACCAGATTGAAAATATTTCAGAAAAAATGTCTGAAAAGGATTCTCCGTATCTTCTGGCCCACAAAAATCACAAACAACGAGCTCTACATTAGGACTAAGAGCAGTCCAGTAGGAGAGCTCATAAGGTGGAAGAGATGGAGAAGGACTAGACATACTCTGCGAAAACCAGCCTTAGCCTTAACATGGACACCAGAGGGGAAAAGAAAGAGAGGGCGCCGCGAACAACATGGCGGAGGCGTACGGAAGCAGAAAGAAATTACCTGGGACTGCAAACATGAAAGGAAGTTAGGAACATAACCAAAGACAGAGAGAGAGATGGGAGAGGATACTGTCAAGCCTTATGAGCAGCCCATGGCTCGAAGAGGATAAGTAAGTAGATGTATGGTGTGTGCTGTACAACCAACGCCAATGAGTTTTCTGACCAATGTATTACAAAGTTTCTGATAGACGTTTTTCTTCCTTTTACTTTCCAAGCCACCGAAGTTTGTGTTTGTGTTGTCTGAGCTAATGGCGATGACTTTGTTTGAAATGCCAACATCTTAGATACTCTGCAGAATGTAGTCGTGTAAGATATCAGATGTCTCCCCTGGTTTTCCTTGTACAACTAATATATGCGTGCACACTGGGTCACGGGGTTTGAAATACCAAACTAATATTGGTATTATCTTTTGGCTTCCATAATTTGATGCATCAAAACATTCTGAAACGAAATTGGCTTTATGCAAGTCATCTGAAATGTTGACTTCAGGAAAGGAAAAAAAACTTGAGTGATAATTCTCTCTGTCTTGGTCCTTGCACCCGAGTACTTTCGCCAAAATGTTTTTGTATAACTTTGCTGCTACAATCCCATGATCGCAGTGATTGATTATGACTCACAGTGTGGTAAGCAAAGGTACCTTCAGCGGCAGCAAGCATTTTACCCTTATCACAGAGTTCTCTCTTCACAAAGTATGTATTCATTAACGCAGATCCGGTGGACGCTCTTTCAGCTTCCTTGTGTCGTTCTGAACCGAGATGACGTTGTATATCCTTTCAGCCATGTTGTTTCACCGAAAAATCTAAGTGACATGTGTTACATCGGGCACGACCTTTTCCTCTCGATTTGATATAAGGAAATTTACTATCCAAATAAGTTGTAATAGAACTTTTTCTTTTTGCCATCGTTATCCACCACACAACACACAGAGCTATTTCTTTGGTGTTAATCACTGTAATCAGCAAACCTCCATTCAAATATTGTCACTGTTGATTTAAGAATAATTTGGAACAGCAGTGAAATAATTTGGAACAGCAATTTTTAGTGCAGACTCTGCACTAAAATTCAACGGCTGATTTGCATTCGCAGACGATTGCACTGTTTCATCGCAGTGCGCATCAGTGACACATTTAACACGCATCACGGAACGGTTTTGTGGTACTAGGAAGCCAAAATTCATGAAATGCGGTAAACGACAGCATCTGTCTTCAAAACGCGGTTGAAGAGAGGACAAATTTCAAAAAAGCGGTCAACCGCCTCTTACTTTTACTGATGCGTTCGACAAACGAAAAGGCGGTCATCTGGTCAGCTTATATTAAGAGGTAGGATTATATTACCAACATTGCGACCTGCAAGAAGAGCTTTCCTAGTTTAAAACCTGACTTAGTTGCTGTTGTATCTATATCTTTATAACAAAGCATACTAATGCCAACATTGCCAGAATAACCAGTACTAAATTCAAGTACATTCTTAATATGAATAGGATGATTTATAGATGTAAGAGCTTGATTTATGTCTGGTGAATCATAAATGGTAACACCAGCATTTTCAACATGTATACCTGGAGTCATAGAAAACCCACTGTTGATACTTCCTACATTATCAGGATTAGCAAGATCACCAACATAGGCTGTTTTATTTAATTTAAAACATACCTCTAGATAACCCTTAAACAGATCTGAGGGTGTACCCTTTCAGAACTGTTATCAATAAAAAAAATCATAATTTGTTTTTCTTTGATATTGTCCGTTTTGAGGTAATGTTAGAGGTGTTCTTGGGTCTACTGACACATATTGATAATTTTTACAGTATCTTAGTGATCTAAAACACATTTCTTTATTAATGGTGTAAGTAATTTTTATAAAAGCAATTTATCAAATCGTAATGATAATGCTTGATATTTGTTATTTGATTTATATTCGTCCTGCTGATTACATTTATTACTTAAATGTGACTTTACTAATTTTATTATTTCACCCTCTTTGTTTTCTGTAGTTTGTTGATTTTACTATCTATTTTTAGCGATAATTTCACCTGTTTTAAAGCCAATTTTAGAAGAACTCTCTTCAACTGATTATGTTAAAGCTTTACGGGAGCTTTTGCAGCTAAATCCTTTGTAGCTTTTGATGTTATTCTTGGTACAATCTTTTTACCCACATATGATAAAGTAACAATTATACCATCACTAACTATATTGTATATTGTTATTGATAGATTGACCTGTTTTATTATCTATTTCAACATATTCATACGTATATGGATCTTGTATAAATCTGGTTCTCATATACTGCTAACATATATTAAATTACAAATCTTCTTTAATAATCAAAGTCATTAAAATAATTTAATTATAATAATTATAATAATCAAAGTCATTAAAAGACTCAAATTGTTTAGATCTAGTTTTCTACCAAGGATGTATTTTATTGTAATTCTCACCTTTTAAATAATTTAAGTGTTAATTTTATTATAAAATACCCTTTGAATCATTTTTATTTGTTTTTATCAACACTAAACCTGAATAAAACATCACTCTGTATTCCAGACACAATAGATTCGTTTAGTAAGTTGCAATGTATAAATATACTACCAATACTCCTTGTTATTTGAGGCAGCTTTTCTCTATAACTAGATATTGTTATAATCTTATTATTCAAAAGCTATTAAATCAGCAAAATTTCTAGTAAAAAGATATAATTGATAACAAGTTTAAAATTGAATATATGTTTTTAATCTATTTGGAATAAAAGTAAGAATAATTCCAGTTCTAGAAAAATTATTTTTTGATAAAGTTTGTTGCATAAAATCATCTGTGGCTGTATAACTATAATTTCCATCATTAAATGATATAATTGTGCAAGTAGTCCCATTGTAAGTATATTCAGGGTGTTATTGTTTTAAGTATTGTTATACCAACTATAGGAAATTTCTAAGTTGTCTAAGATTTTAGTGTCTTAAAAAATATTTCAGTTTGAAAATTATTTAGTCGTAACTTTTGGATTTTTCAATCCCATCTTGACCATTACTAAATACTGAAAATTCCCTGTATTAGTATGGTACACACATTTTTGGATATAAGCATCATATTGAGTCTTGTCAAAAACATCAAGTTTTATAAGTTGATCTAAAATTTCTAAAATTTTATTGTGTAATTAAACTGAATTGTTGCCTGCTGCATTAGAAGCAGTAAAAAGTGTTGATCCTTCCATTAGTTCATCTAGAGATGTATAATAAATTTGACCTCGGTGTAATGGTTTAGTTTTACCAAAAGATTTATGTTTTGGCATTTCAGCCAGTAAATCAAAAATCATTAAAAATTTGTTTGGCAATTATTGAGTATTTTTTTTAGGATGAAATCTTTTTGTTAGCAGATCAATTGTTAATTTGTCATCCTTGTTTTCATAAACAATTTTACCATCCTTATGAGTTTCTATTAAATATTCAGTAATCAATTTTGAATAATTCATTGACAGATTACCATATTGACCATTTTACTTCTTACAAGTATTTCTATTCATCTGTTTATACTTCCTAACACCTTTACAAAGAGCATTTTTCACATCTGAGCTAGAAATGTTTTTAACACCTTGTGTAATCATTTCATTTCTTGTCTCATATTTATTAAGGGTTTTTATTTTCTGATCAATAAGGGTTTTTTCATAAAAAAATTTTATTACTGTTGTTGAGTTTTACTTTTTTTCAGAAGAAAATTCTTTTTACGGTCAAGTGAGTTTGATCATGCAATCAATAAACCTTTTTACGACCAAGAGGTTGATGAATCTTATTTACACTATCAATAATTTCATCTATTTGTACATTATTATATTTATTTTCAAAAATTTCATCAGGTGCAATAAAACCATATTCCTTTTTTAGCATGTTAAAATCAATCTGATTGAAGCCAAAATTTGGGGTAGATTTTACTTGTTTTAACATTCTGGATTTATAGCCTGCTGGTAGTTTTGTCTTTTCCTGAGGATCTGATACTAGATCAGGTAATTGATTATCAAAAATTGTATCTTCAAATCCCCTTTCTAAAACATTTTGCTTCTCTTGCAAATGTTTGATCACATCATCATGTTTTTTGTCAATAGTCTCTTAATATCTTTTGGGGCATCTAAAATAGGCTTAAATGTAGTTTTATTTACCATTTGCTGAGCTATATCTCCATCCTGAAATGATTTGATCGTATTTTGAATCTTTTTCTTTATGGCATCAAAATGTGAGCATTTATCATTTGTTCTATAATTTACTTATATCCATTTTGTAATAATAGGTTAGATAAAATAAGTGTTGATTCAACACTTAATTATTAAGATAAGCGTAATATTAATATTCTAATATATTACATATGAAGATGTCAAATTATGATCATAATAAAAAATGACATATAAAGATAAAACAACTTCTTAGATGAGGAAGTTAGATTATTAATCTGCAGTCAAAGTAATTGCAGTAAAACAAATATGTTAATGCATTTGTTAGAAAATCCTTACGTTTCTTATGACAAGATTTATGTGTACACACCAAACAGTCATCAAGATAAAATATATGATTTAATAACACTAATGAATAATATTCAAAAGAAAGTTGGTTATCTTTCTTTAGAAAGCAAAGATTTTGATAAAATAATGAATACTGATGAATGTCCTAATGATAATATAAAACTTGTAATATTTGATTATCTGATCAATGTTTCAGAAAAAGTTTTTAAAAAAATTATTAATCATTTCACAGATGGTAGGCATCATCAAATCAGTGCAATTTACATCAGTCAATCATATTATGATGCACCACAAAAAATACGATTAAATTGTTCATATATGTGTCTCTCCAAGAAAGAAGATCCGCAAGAAGAATTTTTATGAAATAGTCTCACTTAATATCATATATGACTACTTATTGTTTTCAATGTAAACAGCAAACAAAGGATTTAAATAGACATTACACTACCATAAAAATGGAAATAAAATACAGAGATCTAATTGTTTAGTGTGTAAATCAAGAGTAGTTTTATTAACCAGAATAAGAATAATATAGTTGGTATAACTGATATTCAAAAGTATTTCTAAAAATTTGGTGAATTACACATGCACACATCTACCATTAAAATTACAGCTACTTTGGATCTGGAACTAAGCTTGAAAGAAGACTATCATCAAATAATAGATCTTTATAGTGATCCTATTAATAAACTTAATGGGATTTGCCAAAAGTCATTATATCACTTACAGTTTATCAAAAAATTCACAAGATAAATATAAAGCATACGATAAAATGTTAAAAAGTATTTCTGAAATTCCTTTTAAGGAAAGACCTTGGGATACAACAACTATACAAGAGTTGATAAAAACTAAACGATCACTTGGATTAGGTAATAAGTCAAAAAACATAGGAAGTCGTTGAGTGACGAAAATTGGTAAGAACTAGCTGACGAATTACATAAATCTATAAGGCGTAATTTTACTCAATGGCATGTTATTGAGATCCATATTAATAATATTTGGCCAACTGATTTAGGTGATATACGAAGTCTACAAACTATGACAAAGGATATAAATATATCTTAAATGTTATTAATATATTTTCAAAATATTATTGGGTTGTGGCTATCATGAATAAGGCTGATAAAAGTACAGTTGAAGTTGTTTTAGATTAATAGTGGATCTAATTCTGTAATAAGGTATTTCGAAAAGGTTGGATGACAATAACATGGAAATGCATAGTACTTTTAACGAAAGTAAGGTTGTGATTGTTGAAATATACAATCGGATGATAAAGAACTAATTAAATTTTTTATTAACTTTTAACGTACTTGAACAAAAATGAAATTCTAAACCAAAGCTTATAATATAAAGAGTTCAATACATAGATAGGTATTTACTAGGCAAGACATGTTTCGAAACCAAACTTCTTATTGTTTTTCAATAGTGACAAGGAAATTCTCTATAAATAAACAATAAAGTTATGCTCAATACCTTCACACAATGTAAAAGAGCATGTTATGTCATTAATTGTCACTACATTGCTTACAAAGGTGGGTCAGTTTAAGATGAGTGCCTATGTGTGGATAATACCAAAAAAGACTGAATAATAAATGAGCAATTAACATATAGCACAATTTAGTTTAATCATTAAAGCAGTGACAAATAGCTGATTATAGCTTATATCGTTAAGTATGAAATTGTTTTCATTTCTAATCAGTTTTTCTTAAACCAAATAATTGCAAAATACTTTTAATATTAACCGAATCTTGGTAAAACTGTGGCTTCATTTCATTTTCACTTTGGTGGTCTTACGTACCCTACTAGTTACTGTACTTGTTTTGTTTTAACTGACATGAAATCTTACTTTTTATTCTTAATAAATCATTAAGTATCATTAACCTTTATTGCTTTGATTACTTTCTGCCTTACTTTTTAACTATATAGCTTCTTTACATATTTTGTGAGTAGATCAACGTGTCCGGAATACGGTTGTCTTAACAAAGGTGGTTTGGATTCACTGTTGCTTCAACACCTGTGCTTTTTATTTATTATTAATTACTACCATCTTTTACTTTTTTTGTTCTCCCTAATAAAATAACGAGCAGTAATTTGGCCTGTTCCACCAAACAGGAGAAGGCAAAAATTACTACTCTTTCTTACCCTCAAGGGGATAGTTTTTAGAGTTAAACGGAAAAATAGTTTTCTTTTATCTACCAGAAGCTTCCTTTACAATGAGGAAAATGTTGTATTGTAATGCCATACCAATAGTATATCAATAGAGTAGTTTAAAGGGCAGGTCAATGTAATAACATTGTCTTCATGACACACAGTCTGTTGTTTGCGATTATGTCAAGCAGATATTGTACTGTCATGGTACATAGGTTTTGATATTCTTTTTCAACAGTTATCCTCATTGTTTATAATAATCAGAAAAGAAATTTATCAATGAATAACTTATATTAAAGACATGGCACAGTTACTAGAGGTCTTCTATATTTGTTAGACAANATAGTTTTCTTTTATCTACCAGAAGCTTCCTTTACAATGAGGAAAATGTTGTATTGTAATGCCATACCAATAGTATATCAATAGAGTAGTTTAAAGGGCAGGTCAATGTAATAACATTGTCTTCATGACACACAGTCTGTTGTTTGCGATTATGTCAAGCAGATATTGTACTGTCATGGTACATAGGTTTTGATATTCTTTTTCAACAGTTATCCTCATTGTTTATAATAATCAGAAAAGAAATTTATCAATGAATAACTTATATTAAAGACATGGCACAGTTACTAGAGGTCTTCTATATTTGTTAGACAACACTTGAGTATATCTAGTGCTATTCCCTTTTCTTGCCTTCTCCAATTTACGCTGCTTCTTTCTACATATATTAGTACCAAAAGAATTAGAATAAATGGAAGGGTGGAAAATATTTCCTTCTCATTGTGTATCATTCTGTTTAGCAAATAAATGATTCACGCTAAAGAAACTGAACATTGCAACAAAAAATGCTTTAAGTGAGGTTAAAAGCTTTTTCCCTGACTCTCAACAAGACCAGTACGTCAAAATAAGAAAACATGAGTTAAGTAGGTTTTATCAATAAGGGTGGAGAAAGAGCCCTGCTTCTTTTGATTTAATGTCTAAAACAGTTGAAGATAAACATGCAAATTACTTTTGTTTATAAAGAGGTGATTAAAGTTCGATATAAATTGCTACTGTAGTACAGCCTCATTCTGGTGCATGGCCTCTCCCAATGTTGTTGTAAATAAGGCTAAGGCTACACACAATAAAATATGGCTTCTTTGCAGTTGTAGTCAAATGTTTAACTTTGTTCTGCATGATGTCAGAAAGAAACCTTGAACACCCATTGATCTCAAATATCACTTGAAAGGAGAATAATATCATTGCTTTAATTTATTGTTTTTTTTCGTAGCTGTTGCACCAACACAAAATCAACACTTTAATTAGGTTTTGGAGGTCTCGTTACTTTTAGCTTTGATACGAACTTTGTTGATTATGATTGAAATTTAGTATTACATAGAAACTATTGTTTTCTGTTGAGGCTCAGGCATTTATTTAAAGAAACTACTGTATATAACTGATTATCAATTCTGGTGATAATCTTGACACGGAAGGATTTCTACAAACNAAATGTTTAACTTTGTTCTGCATGATGTCAGAAAGAAACCTTGAACACCCATTGATCTCAAATATCACTTGAAAGGAGAATAATATCATTGCTTTAATTTATTGTTTTTTTTCGTAGCTGTTGCACCAACACAAAATCAACACTTTAATTAGGTTTTGGAGGTCTCGTTACTTTTAGCTTTGATACGAACTTTGTTGATTATGATTGAAATTTAGTATTACATAGAAACTATTGTTTTCTGTTGAGGCTCAGGCATTTATTTAAAGAAACTACTGTATATAACTGATATCAATTCTGGTGATAATCTTGACACGGAAGGATTTCTACAAACCAAATTGCTCTTTTCTGATACCACCACTAGCTCCAATGGTTGTCAAGAAAAAGTTAGCTGAAAATTGGCAATATTTCAAAGATTCTTTGGAAAACTGCGGTATAGCTACTGACTTTTACAAGGAACAAGAGCCAATAATTGTGCTATATTGATGACAGTAACCAATTAAAACTATTGTGGGACAATATCGATGTAAGAAATAACATTTGAAGTCGAAATTATTACTCTTAAATTGTTTTTATGTACCCAACCTGTAAATAAAAGTTCATATTTTAATCTGTATTCTATATCTTAATTTTTTTGTAGTAATTACTGATTTATCAATCAGAAAAAAAATCAACCCAACCCCACAGTGTAAGTGTTTCCTCGCATCCTCAAAAACTGTGTACAATTGATTGGAAGAGTTAAACAACCATTACATAAAATTATCAAACAAAAGTCAGCCAAATTAAAAAGAAGCAGAAAGCTAACATATCTGGCATGTCTTGTGCTTATTGTAGGTGAAGGAATACAGTGTTCAGTTCATGGTAAAGCATGTTCACATTGCAACAAGCCGAATCACTTTCCTGGTATATCCAAATCAGCAAAAGCAAGCACAAATATGAAAAAATAAAAAAAAACGCTTCCCAGCGAAACGTGGATATGGTAGCTAATACTGGATCTGACACAGAGTCACAAACTGATAGTGACACAGCTTATACCTTTACTCTACGATTTGACAACACTCAGTTTGTGGTGGGGCCAGAAGTCAAGCTACCACCAAAAAAACTGGGTAAATATACAAATGCAAATTGACAATGGATCAGCAGTAAATTGCATTGGTAATCACGTTCCGGTCACAATAAGAAAAAAGCCATACATGAAAGCAAGCAGTCTAAAATTGACCTCTTACTCTGGAGACATGATTCAACTTCTTGGCCAAGTAGAATTGGGTATTATCATAAAACATTACAGTTTCAGGTCAATGACAATGCAGTTACTTCAATACTGACAGGAAAAGCCTATGGAGCTTTAGGAGTAATTGGAGTTAATCATGATTTACTTGTAAACAGCTAGTCAGCCAACCACTCACTAAAGGTACTGAAAGAACCGAGGTAGATGTTCAACACCAATGGATACAATTTTGTAAAAGGAGATAGGACGGTTGGTAAAGGTGGACGTGTAGCTGCTTATATTTCGGACAGATTCATTGAAGGGCAGCACTAGAGATGGAAAGAGGACTTTGAAAGTGAAAATATCGAGGCAATGTGGATAGAGTTTATGCCACCAAAATCGAAATCCTTTTTCATATGTATCGTATATAGACCCCCGGATGGATAGCACTATTTGAATGTCAATTTTCCTGAGATCTTTAACGAGCAATTATCAAAACGTGTGAACAACTCTAATAATGAAGTGATTATCATGGGAGATATTATTGTCAACTTTATTAAAAGAATTGTCATGAAAACATTAAAAATATATTTGAATTATATGGATTTAAACAGATTATTAATGAGGCAACTCGCATCACAGAACACTCAAAGACGTTAATTGACATAATCACATCAAACAAACCATACAATATTCGTGAATCCATTGTTGTTCCAGCAGCCTACAGTGACCAAGACATGGTTGGATGTTGTCGCAAAATAGATCATATCAAATTTACACCAAAAACTACTACCGCCAGAAATTACAACCGTTATGATCATAATGCATTGGCAAACGATTTGAGAAATATTAACTGAGATCCCGTAATGCAATCAAATGGTGTTGAACAGGCAGTAACAATATTCAATGATTTACGGTCTGAACTTTTTGATAGTCATGCTCCCATGACAACTAAACCAGTTAAAAATAAACCAATACCATGGATTAACAGAGAACTACGAGATTGTATGGATCAACGAGACAAACTGTTAAGGAGAGCCAGAAAACACAACCAACACTTCAAGTGAATGGCTACTTTATAAACGTTATCGTAACCTATGTACCAATCGCCTAAGAACAGCTCGGAAAAATTACCAGCGAGAGATACTGAATGAAAACAAAGATAATCCTAAGACATTCTGGAAGTGTATAAAGGACATTTCCCTATCAAATCAAAATCAAAATGTCAACCCCTTCATCCTATCAAACAGAAAGAGCAGAACGTTTTAGCAATTATTTTGCTGGTGCAAGCAATGAAAACTGCTAGTAACATGCTTAAAAATGTTGTATGGAGTGTACCGAAATATTATCTATTGCGAACAAACAGTGTTTTCAGATTTAAATACGTCTCTGTCATCTTTGTACGAAATCAACTGAAAAAGCTGAGCCGAAAAAAAAGCGACTGGTCTGGACAATCTTCCAGCAGGACTGTTGAAGGACTCAACAGAATTTATCGTAAAATCTCTCACATATATCATCAATTTGAGTCTAAATACAGCTACTTTCCCTACCATCTGGAAGTCAGCAAGAGTGGTTCCAGTCCAGAAAAACGGAAACAAAGATCTCGAGGCAAACCACAGACCTATATCAATCCTCTCTATCCTTTCAAAGATCATGGAAAGGGCAGTGTATGGTCAGCTTTTGTCTTACTTGGAAGACAATAAGCTATTTACTTCGCACCAATATGGATATCGAAACAAACGATCCACTAGCCTCACAGCAACGAAATTCGTCGACGATGTCCGGAGAGATATGGATAATGCAGTAACGGTTGAAGTAGTATTCATGGACCTTAGTCGGGCATTTGACACGCTTGGTCATGCCACGTTAATGACTAAACTGAAAATGTATGGAATTTGCGGACAGGAAATTATATGGTTTAACAGCTACCTATTTCACCGCACGCAAGTAGTCCATATCAGAAACTCACAATCAGCTTCACAACCTGTGCTTTCCGGAGTTTCCCAGGGATCAATCCTCGGTCATTTGCTGCTTATGCTATGCTTTAATGACTTTGCTAATGTCCTTAAATCGTCGAGAATCCTGATGTATGCAGACGATACTGTCGTATATTTTGCAAATCGTAACATACAACACTTAAAAGATACATTAAATAAAGAACTCGAAAAAGTTTCGAGCTACCTCGATGAGTCTGAATTAGTCATAAATTTAAAGAAGGGCAAGACAGAGGTGATGTTATTTGGGACAGCTAAAAGAATTTCCAAAACGGAGAAACTGCTAGAGATCGTATTTAAAAACGTTTCCAACAACCGAACAACAACGTACGAATACCTTGGAACTACCTTTGATGTTGTAATGAATCTTCAAGGAAATTTCGAAAAAAGATTACAGAAAACTAGTGGGCGATTACGACTCCTCGTTAAAATCCGACCGCTCTTGACATCTGATGCGGCCGAGAAGATTTTTAACTCTATGATCGTCTCAATTATAACATACTGCTGTACCGTGAAAAGATACGACTCACTGATACTCAAAAGGCAAAACTAGCCTCAATCGATTATCGTGCATCTAAGCTGATATGGCAAAAATTCACCAAAACGAGTGGCGTCAACGTATGGAACAATGAAGAACCACGCCTGCAGCACTGTCCGTAAATGTATCACTGGAAACGTGTGTAGCCCGTTCAGAAACTACTTTCAAGTTAACACGACTTTACAATGACCTTCCGTTAGAAATACGCAAAGAGGAAGATAATAAACATCATACTAAGAAATTAGGCATGATTTTTACATGAAATGATTTCAAATAGCATCTTTGAATTTTTAGATTTTTAGATTTTTAGATTTTAGTGATTAGTTTCTCTAAATTTCCGCTCATTAATTTAGGCCCGCTTTTCAACATTTTCAGTGTCTTACTATGTGCTGATAGTCTTAGATCAGCCCAAAAGCAGTTTTTTAGCTTCCTATTCTCATTATGTTTTTCCTTTTTCCTTTTTGTTTACCGATGTATCAAAACAGGACCACATTGATAGCAGTTTTTTCAGTATATGTAAAATACTGATGTGTTTATATATATATATCATATATGTATTGTATCCTGTATAAACATTAATTTTTTCAAAGGCGTAATGTAACATCGTTTGTTAGGCTTGTTAATAAAGCAAACTTGGACTTGTTATTGGCGACAAAGACAAAAAATGCACCCCACGTTCTGTGTCACAGCCGCGAGAAAATTCTGCGTCGCTGGGCAAAAGGAAAAGGTAAGGGTTTACCTTTCGGAATTCCCTTGACCTGGCGAGAACCGACGGACCACACAACTGAGTGCTACTTTTTTTCTGGTCAATACAAAGGAACTAGTAAGGAAAACAAACAAAAAGACTCATATCCTAGTATTCCCTCGGTCATCTAGCCAACTCTGCACTCTGATGAGCTCCCAATTTCATTTATTAAAGAATGTCTTCTATCTGAAGATGGGAGTAGTGATCAAGGGCTAGAAACTGCTGATGAAACTCAAGAAATACTTTTAGAATCTCACGATCCTTCTTATAAGACCCCCACAGTCATTAATTCCCCAACAGGTTAGCCAGGGAAAGTTCAATGACAAAATAATAAATATTATTTTCAAAACCTTTGCTAATTGGTCTGTTAATGCCAAGCATTGGTCCAGAGCTATGTGAAGATATTTGTAATATATGCCTGCATTTCTGGAAGAACCGAAGATGGACTCATTACAAGACATCGTTGATCTAGATCAAGAAATAAAGAGCCCCAAAGATCGACCTTTGTGTTACTACTGAAAATATATTTTGGGGAGAGAAAAGCGAATTACCGGGATCAATATATTGTTGTCTCTTTAAAAGCTGGTCATCTATCCACTGGTCCTCAGTACCGAAAATGCCATAGTAAGGAAGTTGGTTCTGTTCTTTTTTAACCAATATTGGTGTTTGTCTAGAATTGTATTTGACTCAAAAAAGCTGTGATTCGTTTGCAAGCAATGTTTTCTAATATTTTGGACAGTATATCCAGACCCTCTATTGGTGATAATTGTCTCCTTTCACCGCATTTTTGGATAGGTGTTATTCTATGAGCTTTTCTATGATTGGAAAGACTCCCAATTTTTAACTAAGATTAATAATAAAACATATTGAATTGGTAAGTTCTTTAAAAGGACCTTTCAGCATAGGAGCTGATATGTCTTCAGCTCCACTTGCTTTTAAATTTTTCAAACTTAAACAATTTTTCGACAAAGGCAGAATTGGCAATTTTGAAATCAAACGAGTTGGGCAAGAAAATGGTATTGCTCTTGAAGGATTTACTTGCATATATTTTCCAGATCCAGTCGCTGAAGGTTGATAACTTCCCTTGAATCTTTGGGCCCAATTTCCGAGAAAATGAGCAACAGTGGATTGGAATAATTAGTTTCTCGAAGATCACTTTCCCGTCAGGTCTTTATCATTTGTTGTATGTCGTTTCACATTGGCTTTTAGGGAAGATTTATTTTATAATTTTCAAAAATCTTTTGGCCTATAAGAGTTTTCATTTTACAACTTACGAAAATAATTTGCTTTGGATTTTCCACTTTCGTATATCATGGCAGTCCTAGTCGTACGACATTATGCTCAGTCAATGACAGAATGTGATTTCTTTGGCATTTTCGTGAAGAAGTTTCTTTGATGTATCATTGTTTTTATTTCTTAGATTTCTTGACGTCAGCAAGAGAACTGGTTAACCTCGAATCAGCTTTTCTTCCGACTGAGCATGGTGATCAACATGTTTGTAAATTTTGCTTTGAACTTGTTTCAATCGATATTAAAGTCATTAAAAAGTAATTTAGTTTCTTAATTTACATTTGCTAATCTCTGCCTAATTTCGTTGGGAGATATTTAGTCAAGTCCCTTCCCATAATTTTAAGTGGTTTATTATTCTGTGTGCATTTTTCTATTAATACCAATAATATCGTGATAATTAACGAAAGAGGGTTCAATAACTTTTTGTGTTGTTTAAACACAAGATATCAATAAGTGCTTTTGAGGACTTGGTTACCCTTTTATGTTACTTAATTAATCGTTTTAAAAAGTTTCTTTCCGATATTTCTTTTATCTCTGTAATTATTTGGGTTAAGACAGTTACAGTTTAATTAGGTCTTCTACCAAGAAGATATCTTTGTTTTTCCCGCTTTGCTTCAACGAATTATATTCTCAAACTTGCTAACGAAAGGTTTATAGATACGAAGAGAAAGTCCCCCGGGCTTATACATAAGACAAGAAAGTAAAGGGTTGATTTGATATCGTTATTTCTAAACAAATTGCTGCAAATCCAACTCATTCAAGTTCTTCTCTTCTTTCATAAAATAATTCATTCTGTATGTGGGAAGCAACCCCACCGTACGTTTTTTTGCGCCATTCTACTCTTTAAATAAAGTACCCTCTAAGAATGATTTTGCTAAATAAAAGATGACTTACAGTATCCATTTATATTACAATGTCATATATACAACGCCACGTCAACGACTAAAGAACTTAAGTGAGGAACCAGAACGAGGCTCTACATCTTCAGCCGCAAGCAACAAGAAAAACAGTAGGTTCAATGATGCATTCCTTGTTTCAACAGAACGATATTTCTTTGAAACCCATTAACATGAGTTCATATGCGTAGAAGACTTAGTATTATAGACACGTTGTATTACTAATACAGAGTGTGACTAATGCAATCGCGTGTTATAAAATTGACTTCTTTAACATTCAAACTTGTGAATATCACCAGAGCAAACTGCATTACGTCCGAACACACCACGGCCATCTAAACCCCAATTTATGACACACCATCTTGAATTTTACGCAGAAATTAATTCGATGAAAGTAAAATAAATCAAACTCTGTTTAAACTTACTGCTATCTTATTAGGTCTGACAGTAACCTTTAAAATAACAATCCAAAGTTATTTCAAATTCCAGAAAAACATGTTATTAAATCAAAGCAAGCAAAATAACGTCCATTCGTCACGCTAGATTACTTCAATCTTATCCATACTGTCAGTAACGGAAAATTTTCGAAAGCCACATCAACTGATGAAGTGCTTTAGTCAATAATCGGGTACATTGCACAGGGATTTCTAGATCACAAAACTGGGTTCCGAAGTGAAGTAAAAGTATATTGGTCATGAACTAGTAACCGAAAATGACATGATTTATCGTTGCACAAGAGTACTCATACATGCATCTTTACTCTAAGGTCTCGAATAACAGTGTGTGGGGGGAGGGGGGAGGGGGATGTAATAGGTGGGAAGTTGGAAAAGCTCAAAAATTGTACCCGAATACCTATTTGGCTCTAAGTAACTATTTTTGATACACCGAACTTTCCTAAAGAGGGAAGATAGAAATTTGCAACAGAGGATTTTAAACAAATGAAAACAAACTTTTCTCCT
The DNA here is from genome assembly GCA_003991215.1 of Morbakka virulenta. Taxonomy (NCBI): domain Eukaryota; kingdom Metazoa; phylum Cnidaria; class Cubozoa; order Carybdeida; family Carukiidae; genus Morbakka; species Morbakka virulenta. The sequence goes on along the minus strand of RDPX01000099.1, from coordinate 2,368,887 downwards.
AGATATCAACGAGGACCAAATACTAGTGCCAGATAAGTTTCATTAAATTGTTTCATACGCTTAAAAACATAGTTCACTCTGCTTCTGTTAACTCGAATTAACTGAGTGTCCTTTGCTCTTTGAACAAAATAGCAAATACTTCAAATTTTGTATCATTAATTAGCCTCGATGCATCACGTAGTAGTTGGTAGTTGGCTCAAAATACTGGACAATGAAGAGATCTATTTGAACAATGTAAGCATATAAGGAATGCCTACCATTACTTATCTCCCAATACTTCCTAATATTCGCTGTTTTGTTACTGCTGTTTAAATCATCTGATGGTGAAGCATCAAACATGATCGGTGGTTCTACATCAATTTGACTTTTTCGGTTGCTTATGGTTTCGTTATCTTTTCAGATTGTTTAGAACAGGGGTTCCCAACCTTTCCCGTCACGCGACCCCAAAATTTAAGCCTTTAAAACAAGCGACCCCAATGCTTTATTTTTATGAAATTTCTAAAGAAAGTCATCAAAGCCAGTATGCAATTGCACATACATGTACTTGGATGTAATAAATACATGTATAATAGCAATGTACTCGATTGCTAAAGGTAGCAACACCATAATTACCACATCAATACGAGCCTTGAGGTTGTGTCGATGCGCACAGCTTTTTTAAGTGGAGTGGTCGAGGAAAGAGCACATCGTATGTCCGCTGATATATCTAAACGACTGCAATACTTTGTCTTTATTGCGACCAACGTGCTGAAGCCCTTTTTGCATAAATACGATGTCCCAAATTGGACTAATATGTACCGTGCTTGTTTGCTACATTTTGGATAGACGTCTTTGACATGAATCCAAAAATCTGATAAAGTATCCAGAGAAAACATAGATTTTATAGTTCTGTCGTGTTTTAACTCCAGCAGCTCTTCAATATACTCATCGAGATTTGAGTCGGTGTAATCCACATTGAACGGATTTCTAATCCAATCATATTTTGCAGCAGCAAGATCTGAAAAATATGATTCGAAGCTTAATTTCAAGCTCTGCAGGTGACAGTTCACAATCTCATTGCATCCAATATTCTCATTGCCTGACGCCAACAGGTTGTTTGGAGTTGGGAAAGCTGTAAAATTTTCTTTCGCAACACACTGTTGCCAATACTGTAATTTGAATACAAAGGTGGAGAGTTTGTCGTGGAGAGTGAAAACAGTTTTGTCCTTCCCTTTAGTGAAGTATTAAGCTCGTTTAACTTGGAAAATATGTCACAAAGGTAGCTCATAAGTAGAACGGTTTTGTAATCTGACAAGAATTCCAAGTGTTTGTAAGCCTTGATCTGTGTTAAATAGCTGTCTAGCTCACCACGTAGTTCGAGACCTCGAAGCAAGACATTCCCACGAGATAACAATCTGACTTCAGTATGGTAGAGTAATACCTCGTGGTCGGAACCTAACTCTTGACAGAGCTTCGTGAAAAGTCGTGCTCGAAGCGAACTTGTTTTTACAAAGTTTACAAGTGCCACAACTTTAGTCAGAACACATGGGAGTTCAGAGCTCAACGATTTTGAGGCTAACTGTTCTCGGTGTATTACGCAGTGTATCCACTTACACTTGGAAGATTTCTCACGTACGAGCTTTCGAAGTCCCTTCTATGTGCCTACCATAGCGGGAGCTCCATCTGTACAAAACCCCAGTAGTTTATCCCAAGGTATACTGTGAGTTTCAAAATAGTCACTAATCTCTTTGAAAATATTTGATGCAGTTTCGCGCTCTAACATGGTGTGACAAAACAAAAAGTCTTCTTCAAATGTTTCATGCCAAATATAGCGAACGTAAACTAGTAAGTAGGCTTGCTGGCCTTCTGTACTGCAGTCTGCTTGAAGGCTGAATCCTTCTGTTACTCGTAATCTATTGATGAGAGTTTGCTCCTGATTCTCGAAAATAAGCTCAATTCGACATTTCACAGTTTTATTAGATAATGGAACAGCCATCAATTTAGTCGCTTCTGCATCTCCAATGACATGTTTAACCATAGAAATCGCTGCTGGAAGAATTAAAGATCGTATGTGGCTTCTTACACTTGGCAATTTGATAACTGACGTCGAACGATGCTGGAAGGGGTTTTGTCGCTGTGCTGGCAGTTGCAGTAAATTTGCAGATTGCTTCGTGTACTGGCTGAACTTTTGTTGAAAATAGGACAGTGGTTTTCTAATAAGCTCCGGGTGATTGGACTTCAGGTGTCGTTCCAACTTATTTCGTTTTAAACTTCCGGATGATAAAACAGAATCACAAATGAGACATTTTGGCTTTTCGACCTGGTTTTCAATAATGCTAGTAAAACCAAGATGAAGGAAATCGTCCTGATATTTTCTTTTCCTCTGAGCTTTAGTACTACAATTAGCATTAGTAGAGCTATCAGTAGTTTCTTTTGATGAAATTTTGCACAAGAGCTTATCCATTGCGACTAGATAGCAACAACAACTGATCAGTGATTATGCTATCATAGAAGCGAGGAACTTGAACCGTTGCGAAGAGTCTGGTAGTGTCAAATTACCGCGAAATGTTTTCGATTGTGGTTTGAGATGGGTAAATCAACATGACGCTAATCAAATCGTTATGTGGAGTCTGATAGTCTCAAAATAACTGCAAAATGTTTGGAATTGCGGTTTGAGATGGATGATACAACATGACGCTAGGTCGTAAAGCAGTAGTTACAATGCTTTGAGTTAAATTCACAACGTACAGCTTGCACAGTTGCATCCATTCAGTGACGGAGTGAAAATTAAGGGAGCCCGTCTTATCAACAGTAAATCATGATGTTGTTTTATTAAGTACTTATTACTTATTGTAATTGAGTTGTACAGCGCCTTGTATTCATGTCCTATACAAGATTTCGTCTTTCACCCCGCGACCCCAAGGTTGGTAACCACTGGTTTAGAAGCTACTCAATTTTTTTGTATTCCATCGAGGTTTTTGATATGTTGNGAATTGCGGTTTGAGATGGATGATACAACATGACGCTAGGTCGTAAAGCAGTAGTTACAATGCTTTGAGTTAAATTCACAACGTACAGCTTGCACAGTTGCATCCATTCAGTGACGGAGTGAAAATTAAGGGAGCCCGTCTTATCAACAGTAAATCATGATGTTGTTTTATTAAGTACTTATTACTTATTGTAATTGAGTTGTACAGCGCCTTGTATTCATGTCCTATACAAGATTTCGTCTTTCACCCCGCGACCCCAAGGTTGGTAACCACTGGTTTAGAAGCTACTCAATTTTTTTGTATTCCATCGAGGTTTTTGATATGTTGCCCTAAATTCAGACAAGTAGAGGATAAACAATTTCTATGTGGTAGCATCTGTCATGATCTCATGTAATTTTTCTAGAAATGCCGCATCTTTTTTGATATCGGGATGGTTGATTGAATTTGAAATACTAGTTTGTTGTGTTGGAATTGTTGGGCTGCTATTTGATGGAGCAGGTGTTTCAACAACTCCTTCCATACCTGCAACTTCTTCTTCATCACACTCTTCCTGTAACTCCTTCAAAGGAATTTCCTCTCCTTCACAATCTAGCAATTCACTTCCCTCGACATTCGATTTTCGTTTGACTTCCTTGGGCAATATTGGATTACGAACAACCTCTTTTAAAGTTTTCACCGGGTTGGACGACATTAATACTTTCCAGAGGTTTACCATTTCATCTCCAATGATACCGAGTAGTTTACCTGCCGCGTTTAAAGAATTTGTCACATACAGTGACTTAAATTCTGCCTCGGTGTTAATGTTAAGCGACTCCCAAGAATTCAGAAGCATAGACATCGTCTCGTTTTGCTAAGGAGACAGGATCTTATCAGGATCATTTTCAACCTGCTTAAGGTTGAAAATGATCCTGTTAAAAGAATTTATAAAAAAATTAAAATAGAAATCTCGATAACGACTTTTTCAATGATGATGACAGTTTATGTCGCTGATCTGTACATCTCCGGTGATGCCACCACCAATAACAACAAGAACATAACCCTTTTTTAACAAGGAACATAACCTTTTTTTTGCCAAACCTTAGGCATAAAATGAAAAGAATAATCGTCTAATACATAATTGCAAATCCTTACTTTGTAAACATATTAAATCGATTTGTTAACTTATNAAGGAGACAGGATCTTATCAGGATCATTTTCAACCTGCTTAAGGTTGAAAATGATCCTGTTAAAAGAATTTATAAAAAAATTAAAATAGAAATCTCGATAACGACTTTTTCAATGATGATGACAGTTTATGTCGCTGATCTGTACATCTCCGGTGATGCCACCACCAATAACAACAAGAACATAACCCTTTTTTAACAAGGAACATAACCTTTTTTTTGCCAAACCTTAGGCATAAAATGAAAAGAATAATCGTCTAATACATATATTGCAAATCCTTACTTTGTAAACATATTAAATCGATTTGTTAACTTATCGATCATACCTAAAATCTGCTCGATACGATAAGATCCCTTAGGGTCCCATTAAAAATATGCCCCTTCAGGAGGCGTGAGATGTGTTTGAGTGCCTTTACCTTCGCTGGCAAATTCTGGTTTCAATTCCACTTTCTCACTCCATAGCTGTGTACAGCAAGTTACTCTTTTTCTCGAAAGCATGTAGTTTTCTTTTACAAAAACGTTCTCTGACTTCAAAAAAAAAAGTCTTTTGACATGCACTTTTATTGCGGTGCAGAAGCATTTGGTCTCCTTTAACAATGGGCGAATCAATGCCATATTTGTCTATAAAGTACTTTCTTCCGGTCGAGATGCTTTTAAGTAATCTGTAATCCGAATTCCTCGATCTTCTTTCTTAATCGTATACTTTTTGTTTGGCTTTCGAAGGCTAACATTGTATTTCTTCATCGATTCTTGAATCCAGTGATTAGTAAATTTCAAATGATCTTCGTCGGGCATTAATTAAAAACTTGCTAGCATTTTGATCGAAACATTTTGATCATCAAACGACCCTTCAGTACTCCTCTTGCGGTTATGAAAAATGCAAACATAGCCTCTCTAACATGAGGGCCCTTACACTTACTTCACCCTCCACTCTAACAAAATCTTTCTTTTGATGGTTCCTCTTCACCACCTCCCAAAGGATCACTAGTTTGTCGCAGGAGGGAGGCTTGCGTGCTTTGTTGAACCTGAGAGCTATGCTGGCTAGAGCCTTGTACTCTTGGCAGGACCACCATACCAGACAGGTCGAGGGGGAGAAGCCAAACTAAATGTGATCCCTGGTCCTCCAGGTTGGGGGTTTTGTTTGGGTTAACAACCCACTCGTGTAACAAAGCTATGTTACAGAAACTTTAAACATCATGACTTACGAATATCAGGGAGCAGCAGAGATCGCCGACGATGGCATTTTGACGACGTTGTGAGAAAGCCTTTGGTAGGCTCAGCGTCCTATAATATCTTTTGCTAACCCCCAAAAATCCATTAATACCGGACATTGGAATGTAAGATCCATGTATAGGAGTGGAGTAGCAGCACAGATCGCACGGGAGGTGGATGGTTACAGATTGGACAACCTTCGAATCAGCGAGTGCAGATGGACGAAAGTGGGTAGGATAAAGTTGGCCACCGGACAGACACTGATCTACGGAGGCTATGAATAACTGTGCGAAGGTGATGTTGCCATTATGATCAGCCAGCAAGCAATAAAATTCTTGTTAGAGTGAACACCAATAAGGATCATGACAGCGAGATTCTATTCAAATTATAAGAGAGTGACTGCTATTCAAATCCACGCTCCTGATAATGAAAAAGAAGATTCAGAAAAAGACCAATTCTACCAAGAACTCCAAGACATTTTGGATGTGTGCAGTAAAAATGACATGATAATCATTATGGAAGACCTGAACACCAAAGTCGGAAGCAACAACAGTGGTTACGAGAAAACGATGGGTATACACGGACTTGGAGTACAGAATGATAATGGGAAAAGGTTGTGGGAGGTTTGTCCAATGAACGGATTGGTAATAACGGGAACTCTTTTTCCTAAAAAAAACGTACACAAAGCTACCTGTGTGTCGCCAGATTGGAGCACAAAGAATCAGATCGACCACCTTTTGATAAGTGGACATTGGAGATCATCAGTGCTTGACTGCCGTGTGTGAAGTGGGACTGATATCAACAGTGACCATTACTTGGTGAGGGTCTGCATCAAGCTTTGTCTCAGCTCACATAGAAATAAGAGGAAGATCAAGCCCAGACTTGATGTGGAACGCCTTGAAGACGGAGAAACGAAAATGAAATTTTGCCTGGCAGTGAAGAAAAGACTGGAAGAAAACAGGAACAGCCAGAGTTTAGACTTGGAGGAAGTGTGGGAACATCAGAAGAATGCCTATATCAAGTCAGCGGAAGAGCTGATTGGTTCCAGGAAGCGAAAGAGCAAGCCATGGGTACGAGAGAAAACCTGAAGACTAATAGACGAGAGGAAAGCAATGAAGACCAGAATTTATAGCACAGTTTCAGAGAGAATCAAAGACAGACTGAAGCAACAATACAAATAGAAAGACCGGCATGTGAAGAAAAGTGTGAGGGAAGACAAGAGGTAGTGGGTGCAAGAGAAAGCAGAAAGGGCTGAGAATACAGCACAATATGGGAGACAGAAAGAATTGTATAGAATAGTAATGAAGCAACTCACTGGATAGAGTTCCAGACAGGTAGCAGCAGTCAAGAACAAGAATGGAGATCTGCTGAAGAGTAAAGATGCCAGACAAGAAAGATGGAAGAACACTTCCATGAAGTTCTCAACAGAGAGACACCAACTGAGCTACCAGAAAATGACACCGACCAAATAGAAGATCTTGACATATCAGTGGAGTCACCTGAAATTGAAGAAATTGAAGCGACAGTGAAAGGGGTGAAAATGGGAAGTCATCTGGAGTGGGTTAAATCACTGCAGAGTTGCATAAGGTAGACGTTTCAATGACGAGCACATAGATGAAGCAGTTCTTGAGCTTATTTTGGAAAATAGATTTCCATATTTCCAACAGAATGGAACAAGGGTCTTAAATGCAAGATCCTCAAGAAAGAGAACCTGCAAGAATGTGAAAACTGGCGAGGAATTACTTTACAACCACTGGCCAGCAAAGTGCTTGGCAAGATTATTATCAGCATGATACAAAAAGAGGTTGTTACAAGTCTCAGGAAGGAACAGGCAAGCTTTAGAAATGGCAGAGGAACAGTCAACCTGATCTTTATTCTTACGAATATATTAGAACAAACGAATGAATGGAATGCTACTTTTTACATCCATTTTGTTGATTTTGAAAAGGTTTTCGACTCCATCCACCGTGATAGTCTTCAGAGGATAATGAGAGTATGTAATTCCCCAACAGCTTATAGAGATGGTCGAAGCACTGTACAAAGACTTCCAGTGCTGTATTGTCGACGAAAATGAGGCAACTGATTTGTTCGCAGTGAGGACTGGAGTGAAGCAGGGATGCTGCATGTCAGGATTTCTGTTCCTCTTGGGATTCGGCTGGGTGATGCGAAGAACACTAGACGGAGAAAGAACGGGTATCCTCTGGAATTTTACTGCAATGCTGGACGATCTTGCCTTTGCGGATGATATCGCCCTTCTATCATTAACAATGCAACACCTATAGCACAAAAATAGCAAACTGGAAGACAATGCAGCCAAAATTGGACTCAAGCTGCATGAAAAGAAATGGAAAATCATGAAAACGAACAGCAGGAGTGACAGTAAGTTGAAGGTTAAAGAGAGAGAGGTGGAAGACGTAGACAGTTTTACATACCTAGGAGCGACCGTTAACAAAGATGGAGGTACGACAGAAAATATCAGAAAGAGAATTGCTCTACCAGGTGCACAAATGAAGAGATTATTTTACATATGAAAAGCCAGCGACATCAGTCATCAGACGAAAGCCTCACTGTTCAGGAGTCTCATCTTGTCCGTGTTGCTCTATGGGTGTGAAACCTGGACATTAACCAAGAAAGAAGAAGCTAAGCTGAATATTTTTCTAACCAAATGCTCGAGAAGAATCTTCAAGGTCCATTGGCAGCAACATACTAACAACAAAATAGTGCTACAGATGTCACCCATGGAAAAGTTAGTACAGGGATTAGGAGGCGTCGGTGGAACTGGATAGAGCACGTGTTAAGGAAGGACCCGTCAGACGACTGTGCTTATTGCCCTCAGATGGATACCGGAAGGACAAATGGTTGAGTTGAAGCGCAACAAAGGAGGCTGGAGAACGTAGAACGTAACATGCCATGCAGCGTCAGACCGATCGAAGTGGAGGAGTGATGTCGGAGCCTTATGTGCCTCCTGGCACAGAGAAGATTGAGGTTAAGGTAAGGTTCTCTTCACCAAAGTCATTTCTTACGTATTTCTCTTGACAACTTTTGGCAAAATTCAAAGCATTGGTGAGATACGGATTGTTGTCTTTAAAGTTGGAAAGATCGCTATAAAACTCTCTTATTGCAGCTGCAAGAAGGCCTTGTTTTGGTTTCTTTTGAACGTATTTTTTGTCAGGATATGATAGGTTGATTTTTTTCCCTTGTAAAGCTTTAACTTCTTCCTCATACTTCTGTTTGCATTTATTAACCAATTCACCTACCTCCTTTTTTTCGCCTAAAGAAAATTTTCTTGCTTAACACGAGCAAACATTTTCGCCATTGTAACATTTCTATTTTAAATTGTTAAAAATTCACTTAAAAACAAACATTCAAAATAATCATTCCAAATTAACGTTGGAAAAAAACATTTGAAAAAAGATATAAACTTGTTCGATTTCAAAGATATTTCAAAAATAAAGCTTGCTTGCACGCTACAGTTGATTTGTACTGTCGCTAATAACAGCGGGGGGCGGCTGTTTGCGACCTTAGAGTAAGACCACAGATCTTAAAATGACTGCATGCTTTACATCTGGGAGCGGAAGCCACCATTAAGAAAGCTGGACAGCACTTATTGGCCAACATTTGTAAAAAATATCACCAACAATTGTAACAAGTGTTCTCCAACATGCTGAACCTTGAAATATGCCAATGAAAAGCCAGGCAATAATAACCAAAAGTTTGTTCTACAGATTTATTTACCCTGAATAGAAGTGATTATTTGTTTTTCGTGGAAAATCTTCCCAAATATTGGGACTTTTAATCTTTATCTGAAGCCTGTACTGACCTCACGAAATGGTGTACCGGAACTCATGATTAGTAATAATGGGCCTCAATATGCATCTAATGAGTAGAGGCATTTGTCAGATACTTCACGTACAGTCTTCATGGCCCAGAAAGAAACTCATTGGCTGAAGCAGCTGTCAAAGTTGTCCATTCCTAAGAAAGATGAATACCCATACCTTCCCTTATTGAGCGCAGTCACACTAGAAACCTTTGCCCAGTGCATTGCATAGAAACTTAACTGAAAAAAGCTTCGGGATATCTTGATACTGCAGCTTCAGAGTTAAAGGCAAGTACAGCATAAGGTACTCGATGAAAAAAAAGCAGCTGAAGGAGGAGTACTATGATCACCGTACAAAGCCATTTCCCAAGTAATCAAGGAGAGATATTATTAGATCAAAGCTAAAACCAAATTCATCAAAGTTATGGTCACAAGAAACTGTTGCTAAATGTATCAATGATGATTTTTATTTAATAAATGCAAATAACAGATACAGGCAATGCAGAGCAAACCTTCGCCAAATCCAGAAGACATCACTTCACAACAGTCTTGATGACACTGAGGATCTCGGTATTTCACCAATTTTAACTCCACACAAATAGGGAAACCTCTTTCGATTCCTGCTGCAACGAGTACAACAGCGTGTGATCAGAGATCACCTAGACCAGAAGAGCACTGTAAGGATCTATTGTCAGTTGAAGTGCAAACCAAAACCCATCAAAACATAAACAAGCCTGCTAAATTCAAAGATTGTGTGTATGACTTATATTGACATCGTGTCAAAGTAATACCCATTGCTAGGGTAAAAGAACTCTATCTCAACGGTCCCTTGATATAAACAATTTATTTTTCTGTAGCATTATGTAATCGCACAAGAATTTTAATACAGTACTTTCTTTGGCATTGATATGCCATTACTCTGATGCTAATACGTCCAAGAAGGCTTATTTGCTTATGTCAGGTTCTTGGCTAACGCCAATAACTTTTGTTCGTTTTTAGTGTTTACTATCTTCTTCTTATTAACTCGTTGTTTACGGGGCTGGGTAGTTAAAGTGGAACCGCTTTCTGGCAGAGGAAATCTCCCCATGTTGCTATAAACAAGGTTGGAAACAATATAATATGGCTTCTTTCTTGCTGCACTAGAGTGTTTAGCTTAGTTCTACAGCCACCAGTGCTCCTAACTCGAAGGTCGACCTAGCTTTCTTACTTACGTCTCTTTATCTGGACATTTTCAATGCACTCACGTTCAGCTTTAGTTTACATGTTATATGCGAAGGACATTTAATTATTGGTGTACATTTTTGCACAATCTTTTTGTTCAGGTAAACTTGATTGACAAAAGATTCTTCTCTGTCAACACTGGAGAAATAGCATTATTTTTTTGGCCCGAGTTTAACTAAGTACGGTATATGTACCTGGCATGACACCAGAACTTTAAGATGTATACAATCATACTTTAATTTGTAGCAGACAAGACGTCTTTTGTACATGGAGGAAGAAATTTTCCTGAAGTGAAAGTTTATTTGGGTGCAGTAGCACTATAGCATGCCTTGATAATTTGATTTTCAAATTTAGTGGAAATCAGGCCAATACAGGAAGTTTAAAACTCACTTGACATGTTTTCTGGCTTCTTGATCCAGTCGAGTGCCAATAAGAGTATTTTAAATAAAGGAATGTTATTCCAATTGCCATCCTATTTGAATGCATTTATTTCATGATTTTTTTTGTATTTTATTGCTCGTAGCATTAGCAAAAAATATATCAGATACTTTCTGATCAAGCAATTGTTTTCCAGCATCTTCAATTTATGTCGGCAGTACAATTTTAGCACTTCTCTAATTGCCAAACGATGGTTCAAAAATTAAACAAAATATGCAGGTCCAATGGCCATTGGTTACACTAGCCGGATCTAGAGTTAACCAATAGACCATCACAGTTTTAAAAACATTCTTTGCTGAGCCTAAAATATATATATATATGCATACTTGTTTCTTAAATAAAAAACCTTGTCGAACTACAAACAACACCTCTGCTAGCAACACTGATTAAATATCTTATGCTATTCTCCTTGATTTCTATCCTCTATTTCTTAGCAAAAAAGCCAGAATGTTTGGCTAAGAAATGGAGAAACAGTTATTACTCGGGATAGTTGGTGGGTCAAGCCAATAAAAGATTCTATTGCTTCGTATTTCACATAGTTGGGGTCTTTCATAGATGCAACCCCTGTTAACAGTCGGCCCATTTTTATCCTTTAAAGATATCCATTTATGAGAGACCAGAAGGGAAGCAGCAGATCAAGAAAATGTGGGACAAAAAGCACGCATGACACCATGAAATGCAAGACATACGGATCGCCCCTCCAGGGCAGCCAAGTCTCATGCATCTGGCACTATAGCTGAAGCCCCGATCAAGGAGAGACCAGAGCTGTATATTTGACCTTTGCCACAAGGCTGAGGAGCGTATTTCACATACTTGGTTGAGATAAAGAGTCAAAAAACAAGTTCAGAACAAGATCACCAAATATCTTTCCTGTGCTTTAAATGCTGTTTGTTTACCAACAACAATAATGTAAACAAGCTATTCAAAATAAAACAACACAATGACAGTATTTGTAGTGGCTTCGCAATAAATGACACAAAACACTATTATAGTTATAATTTACTATAGAATATTCTTAATTACTTTTATTAACATTCTTTAAAAGACAAACCTTAACGTTCATCTGATGTTAGCCAAATTATTATTTTTACTATGTACAAAATTGTTCTTCGGTGAAATAATCAAATCACTTTTTCTAAACCTCGTCTTCGTTGTACACCTCTGTTCAACTAAACAGATAAAATAATCTATTTAATTACCTTAATAGCAGAGCTCCATCTAGATTGTGTTAAAACCAATATAATTCAGTGGTTTCCTGTGTGTTTATACACTTAATGACAAATGTATGACGATAAACCAAATACCGAAAACGATTGATATTGATCCCTGGTAAGATGCTCATTTCTTAGTCCTACATAGCAATGTATACAATACTATATATATATATATATATGTGTGTGTGTGTGTGTGTGTGTGTATAAATTCATATACTGGGGCCCTTTACATTTTCTCAAGTAATTAAGGTTATGTAGTTTATATCATGTAAAGTTGGAACGGCATAGATTAAAGCATGATTAGCTAATGGAACATATCAAATCAAAATCAACTGTCGTAGCCAAAGCAAAATCCTACTGTAAATAGATTTGTTGGTAAAGGGTTATTCTAAACAAAAAATGCTTAGCTAATGGAACATATCAAATCAAAATCAACTGTCGTAGCCAAAGCTAAATCCTACTGTAAATAGATTTGTTGGTAAAGGGTTATCCTAAACAAAAAATGCTTAACTAATGGAACATATCAAATCAAAATCAACTGTCGTAGCCAAAGCTAAATCCTACTGTAAATAGATTTGTTGGTAAAGGGTTATACTAAACAAAAAATGCTTAGCTAATGAAACATATCAAATCAAAATCAACTGTCGTAGTCAAAGCTAAATCCTACTGTAAATAGATTTGTTGGTAAAGGGTTATCCTAAACAAAAAACAACAATAATCCCCCCAAAACCAACAACAATAGGAGATATATAACATATTTAAAAGGTGCCATGCGACGCATGGGGTTAAATGACCAGTCACTAAAAAGGATCAGAAGATGAAGTGAGGTTTTGAGGTCATGTGTGATAGGACAGGTGGTCATGTAAAAGAAAATGTAAAAGTATTTTACAAAAACGTAAGGATTTAAGACATTCTCCATCTTGGGTAAGTGACAGTATAATCGTGTTTATAAAAGACTGATAATGAACCAACCAATCAGTCGAATGAAGGTCACTCAACGACACCCTAAAGACAAGTCTGTTGTTGTTGTTGCCCAAGAGGTAGACCGTCAGCCTTGGTCGCCAATCTACCTAGAAGAAGGTGAGTATGAATTCAAACCAGACAACAGAAATATCTTATACACAAAAGAAATCGACTGGGGGCAAAAAGAAGTTGGTTTCCTAGTTAAATAAATATTCAGGAAAGTGTCATAGAATGTTCATGTATATGATAGAATTAGAGCAACTACGATCAGCATCGATAGATGGTACATGATGAAATCTAAGCTCATGCACCTACCAGTTATTATAAAAATGAACAAAACAATTCTATCAAGTTTCTTCAGATTTCATCCAATCAAACAGAACGCGTGACTTGATCGCAAAAGTTGTAAAATGTCATCTGGGCAGATCACCACATAATATTGAGTAGGAGAAAGGAACCAAATGTCGAGTTAGTCCAATCAGCGATAATTTACAAGCCTGCAATAACAAAACCACGTTCAAATGCGCGACTACCTAACTGGACCTGGGGAAGCAGAAACGGAACTGTGAAAAACGAGACTGACTTCAACTCGACAAACAACAAATAAATTAATCCAAACAAAAAAGTTATCAACAAAATCAATATCGACGAAGGTAAATTAGAGCAAAATTGTTAGAGGTTCAGGAACCATCATAAAAATCAATAACATGCCTGTCTAAGAAATTGATTAAACGCTTTTGATGAACATGATCTAGGCATTTACTGTGTGATCACAACTTACCTCATTAATTAATGAGTGTTTCTAATAGGTTTTACGAAAAGGAAGAAAGATGAAAGAAAATCAACTGAAAAAAACAACCCCCAGATTACCGTGGAAGAGATAATTGGTCAGCAATTTGGAACGAATGGAGAAAACACTAGATTCACAGAGGTTTAAAAGACCATCAGGAAATTGAGATCATGTCCGAGAATGTAATACAATATTAGTTTATAAGGCTAAAAAAAAGAAATTAGTTTGAAGAAGGTAAGAAGGTGGTAAACAGACAAGAAAGGTTTAAAACCTCAAACCTAACAATACTGGTTAGATAGATCAGTAACAATGGAAAGAGACCATATAGTATAAAGATGATCGGCATTTTATCGAGTTATATGTGAAAATCAGCAATGTGTCAAAATCATGATGAAATCTGAAAAGGCTGTAAAGGTGCAGCCAATCCCAGGGAGCGAAATCAAGAGGGTCTTTCAATAAATAAAAAACGGGAAGCCCTCTGATGAAAATGGAATTGCTTTGGAACTGTTGAAAGCTGGAGAAAAAATACCTCAATAAGAGACTTTGCAACTATTCAATTTGGAATCACTACAGGAGAGCATCCCAGAGAAATGGAAAAAATATTATCATCATTCTAATTCACAAAAAGTGTGACACAAGAAATCAAAAACTAAAGATCAATCGGACTGACTAAGTCATGTCTTCAAGCTCTACAAAGAAATAATAAAGAACGAAATAAATCTCATAATGGAAGCAAGTCACAACCCAGATCAAGCAGTAATAATACTGTTTGATCTAAGTGCTGAGTATCCACACAAAAAATAACGCAAGAAATATAACCCAAATGTATCCAAAAAATAACCGAAGTGCTAGAAAAGATCAATGAATACAGAATAACCATCAACATGGCATCCATGAATTACCAAAAAGGCTTCGATTACATCAGCCATGATCTAGAAATTATAGGAATTGAAAAGCAAGGGCTCTTAACACCCCACAACAATATTCTGAAAAAGCATTTCATGAACAGAGTAGCTCAAATTATATAAGGTGTGACACTTTATCACTAAGCTTGTTTACCGCTGCAATGGAACAACGAACCAGCTCTTGGGCTAAGGGATTAAATATAATAGGAAATACTTGAACAACATACGATTCGTCAAAAGGAGAAAATATTTTTTGCCCATATTCAACAAGAGCTGAGCGGAGAAAGATCATAGATAACGTCCTTCTCTATGCAATGACATACGGCTGCGACACATGTTCACTCATCAATCTACAGAACTGAAAACTCAGTTTTGGTTGGAGAGCCATTGAGATATTTATGCTGAACATTACAAGCAGACAAGTGGAGGAACGAAGCCATGAGAGAAAACAAAAAAGTTAAAGCTGTAGCATTGAGAGTTGAAAGAATGGCAGTGGACTGGACACGTTGTCAGAAGGTTGGGCCAGACCCTGAGGACGGCAGAAAGCGCGCTTGAGACACAAGCTCAAGAGAACAGCAACGGGGACACGAACGAAAAAAGAAGAAGACAGACAAAAATGGAATTTTATGGAGGTCATATGCGTGCAGTGGCACGAACCGTGGCTGAAGAAGACGATGAAGAAGAAGAGATT
This sequence comes from Morbakka virulenta, assembly GCA_003991215.1. NCBI lineage: Eukaryota > Metazoa > Cnidaria > Cubozoa > Carybdeida > Carukiidae > Morbakka > Morbakka virulenta. The sequence goes on along the minus strand of RDPX01000099.1, from coordinate 2,353,504 downwards.
GCTTTCATCAGTTTTTCACCACTCTGATATACATTTTAAATCACGAACCTATCCTCTCCAGTTTGTCTTTTTTTGGTTTCTGGTTCATTGTAATATATTTCAGTGTGTTGCCGTTCTACCTGTTATGCTGGTAAATCAGCAAAATTAAAAATTAAGTGGGCTACATTCCCAGTTTTTCCACAACAAGTTGAATTAAAATTAATATTTGAACCACTTTGCACCTTAATATGGCTATGAAATCAAATTTATGGTACCCCGACCTAGGAACCTGATCAACATATCTCGATCACTAAAATAAAATCACGCATTCTTATCAAGCAACTATTCTCTTTACTACAATACTTACAAAGTAAAACCAATACGTCCGCTAAAATCTGTTATTATCAATGTAAACACAACACTGTTTGGTGTTCAGCATGGTCTCTAAAATACTAATACCTCGTAACATAAGTGCACACTATACACTACACGCGTCTAAGCCATTCAGTCGCGAAAATTAGATATAAAGGCTTATTAATAATGTCACTTATAACGAGTCACGAGGAACCAGTATACAAGCATCCGTTCTACAGTTATATTACAAATGAGAAGAAATTGCATAAATTTGTATCTAATTGACAGAATAATTCTAGTATATCCAAGGTAAAATAAAAGAAGTATCCGATTAAACATATTTTCCTTTTGGCAAGAATACTATCGAACATAATAAAAACCTCATACTGGTACTTACAAAATAAATTTACAAATAAAAATAAACTAAAGACATGCTTCCTACAAAACAAAATTCTTCTTAGGGGTACCTCTGATGGGTATCTCTAATAGATATCTCTACTCTCGAAAAGATATTTTCTGTGACCGAAAGCTCCCTGTGACCTTGCAACTAATGTAGGAGTCTTATAATAGCTTTATCTTTACAAAAAACTATTATTTTTATAATAATTGGTGTACAGAATCTGTACAGAATATATACCAGAAATAGTGCATACTAGAAATTTACATAGTACTACAGTCTCTTCCTCACCTAAAAACACTCTCTTGAAGCGAAAAAAAAACTGTGTAAAGCTGCGAACGGAAGTTCTCTGAATGAAGGCGGTGTACTATGTATTTCTGTTACCAACGACAAGGTTACATTTTCGCCTGCATTTTTCTGTCTGTCTCTTTGTCTGTTTCTGCATCTGTCTGTACACAAAATAACTAAAAGTGATGAACGGCTCTGAATAAAATTTTTCGGAAACGCTGAGAGTACCATGAGGAAGAACTTTAAATTTTGGTGTTGGTCAGGACCGAAATCGGGATTATCGTCTGGAATAAGTAACTCTTTGAACGACTTACTGCCATATCAAATGAAAAGCGGACTACAATATTTGATAAAAATCCCAATATGGGAGGAAATATGGGATTATCGTCCAGAATAAGTAACTCTTTGAAGGACTTACTACCACATCAAATGAAGGCAGGACAACGATATTTGATAAAAATCCTACTGTGGGAGGAAATATGCTACTTTAGTGGAGGTTTACACTGTCATTCCACTCTTAGAAATGTTAATGCTACACGTCAAGTTAATAGTCTCATTTACGTAGGTTTTCGTGAAATTTAGTCGTCGTAAATAATAATTCGTTCTGATTTCGCGAGTTGTATTTTATTAGGTTTTTGCGTAGTATCGAAGCAAGTGTATAGTAATAGGACAATTGAGGATCAATAGTACCTTAAATATTTAATTGTGAATCATAAATTAATTTTGGTATTCAAAAGTGTTTGATTGGAAATAAATTTGTGTCGATTGGTTCATGCTGTGGATATATATTATGAATGTCTATTAGTAAATTGGATATAAAAGTGGGAAGATGGATACAATCTTCTACCAAGGTGTTATTTTTTTCGTGCACCAGCTCGCTGTAAAGGGTATAGTAGTTACTTCTTTCAACAACCAACTACAGTAATAAACGTCTGATTAAAACTTATAAATCAGAGGCGCAGTGGATTAGTGATTAGCGTAGTTTAACTCTAAAAGGTGCCGGGCTCGATTCACCTTGTTGGAAAAGCTTTACCATTTTACAGAAAAGCTATTTCCTGGTCTCAGGAAGGGCATCTGGTCATAAAATAACTCATTGCTTTAATGATGTGGCACAGGCCACTTTCTGAGCCCAGGAAATGGAGAAAACAGGCGTCCAAATCAAACAAAAAAAAAATTTTTAATTAAAAGTACTTCCGATTATAAATCAGTCCGGAATAGGAATCCTTGTGCAACGTACATATCAAAATAAAATTTTATCAACTTCATCAAAATAAACATATATCAGATTTTTGATGACGTTGCAACCAAACAAAACAAATTTTTTTTATTTAAAAGTACTNGAAAAGCTTTACCATTTTACAGAAAAGCTATTTCCTGGTCTCAGGAAGGGCATCTGGTCATAAAATAACTCATTGCTTTAATGATGTGGCACAGGCCACTTTCTGAGCCCAGGAAATGGAGAAAAAAGGCGTCCAAATCAAACAAAAAAAAATTTTTTAATTAAAAGTACTTCCGATTATAAATCAAACCGGAATAGAAATCCTTGTACAACGCACATAACAAAATAAAATTTTATCAACTTCATCAAAATAAACATATATCAGATTTTTGCTGACGGTGCAACCAAACAAAACAATTTTTTTTTAATTAAAAGTACTTCCGATTATAAATCAGTCCGGAATAGGAATCCTTGTGCAACGTACATATCAAAATAAAATTTTATCAACTTCATCAAAATAAACATATATCAGATTTTTGATGACGTTGCAACCAAACAAAACAAATTTTTTTTATTTAAAAGTACTTCCGATTATAAATCAGTCCGGAATAGGAATCCTTGTGCAACTTACATAACAAAATAAAATTTTATCAACTTTATCAAAATAAACATATTTTAGATTTTTGCTGACGTTGCAACACTAAAAGAAACGTCCGTATCGTTACTGAACAAGTAGGGGTCAAAGTTCATGAAACAATGGTGGTATTGGAGAAAACCCCCAAAATTTAATGATCAGCAATGACGTCCACGAGGAAGTTCATTCCTTTAAAATGTTTAAACAACAGTATTAAGATACTGTCTTTGTAGCTGGGCATCTTTCATTCTGCAATTTCAACGCCAAAATAACCTTAAAATGTGAGACATTTAACCACTTCTAGTATCAAACCTGATTTCAGTTTTATGCAGCTTTAAAGGTTTCAAAATCATGCGTGTCCTGTCAAAACTGATAGCAAAAACATGTGCAAGCCTTTCTGTTTCCTAACTGGTAGATGGTATTAACCGATGTTCAAAACTTAAAATGACTAGGTGGAATACACGACGGCGAAAAATGGAAAAGTTAACCACCAGATGAATTACTTATTAAAAGACAAAGAAAAGTATGAGATACCTATCTAACTTTAATACTAATCCCAAACCAATTGTAGAATTATTATCTTACTCTAGAATATTTTATTTCCTTAGGATTGGAAAAAAGTACTCGTTTTGTTCTTATTTTTCTGTCGTAGCATAAAACCCCCAATGAAAATTTTAACTTCAGATTAGTAATGACACGTCAGATAGATTGCAGAATGGCAATTCTATACTGTGCTTTCTTTACCCCCGTACAAGAGAAAATTAGTGCTGGTCTGCAATTCACTGTTTATTTGTACTTCACACTTAGTACACTCTTCATAGGATGGTGGAGATGCACAATTCCCATTTTTGATATGTTCCGATTGTTTGGCATCGCAAGCTTTAGAAAGCACTTCATCTTTCTTATCCACACTTGGGCTTTGTAAAGCAACATCCTCTTTCTCTGTGATGGTAGGTGGAATGTACCTCACAAAACGCTGCTCGTTTTCATTTACATCGTTCACGGGGGAATGCAAGCACCCTTGATTCACATGTTGATTATCCGTATTTCGATGCATATTCATAACTGCTCCTACGTCAACGTACGTATTTGCGTTTGTTACGCCATTTTTTGCTTGACCATTCGTCAGTCCGCTAGTGTTACGAAGACTGTTATTCCGTGCTAAGGACCGTACACTTGACGTACGCCTTTTGCCGAGTCGACGATCATTGGAATATCCAGTAAGTGTAGAATACGAGTGTTCAAATTCTGACAAGCCTTTCGTACTACACTGAGAGTGCCTCCTTCGTGAAAGCCTTCTTTTAATGCTGTTATATGGACGACGTATAAAGGAAAACGATTCCTCTTCGTATGGCATGCTAAGATCACTATCAAGGGCTGAACGACCACAAAATTTCTTAAAAAGCATTTTGTATGCGTGTTTAAAGTTGGCATTAAAAAAGCCGTAAACGAATGGATTGCAGCCAGAATTCAGATAATGCATCCATTTCACCAAACTGATAAGATGTCCCAATATCTCTTGCTTAAACACACACGTTTCACAATACCTGTACAAAAGGGAAAGAATAAAGAACGGGGTCCAACATATTACGAACAACAAAATAACTATAAGTAGTGTGGATGCAATATTCCAATCCTTTTCCATCCTCCGGCACAGTGTTTTTCGCTTTGATAGGACTTTTGCATATATTCCAACATAAGATCCCAATATCACAATAAGCGGAATAAAGAAACCCAGAGATGTTGCAAGTGCGACGTAGTGCATAAAGTTTGGTATAAGTCTACACAAAGATATTCCTAATGCATAACCCCATGCCAAAGCAAGCATCACCAATGCAACACGTGGAGTCATCCTAGTTCGATGATGCAGTGGTGACATGATACTGAAGAATCGATCGGTGCTGATCGCTGTCAGATTTGCTATCGATGAAACGGCTGAAAGAACGTCAAAAATTTCTAAAAAACGAGAAAGTGCCGTGTAATCTACCCAAACTGGCAAAAATTTCCATTCTGTACATTCGTACGATAACCACAAGGGCATTGACAAAGCACCCACCATTAAATCACTGACTGCGAGAGACACGACAAAATAGTTTGTAACAGTTCGCAATCTTTGATAATAAAAAAATGCCGTACACACTAATATATTTCCTCCTAATGAAATTACAATTAACAGACCCATTCCAATAGCCGAAAGAATTTTTCCCCAAGTTAGTTTGAAAGGTGCCTGGTCAAACGGAGATTGATAATCAAAACACGCTGGGTGTGGTTCTGGAACAAAACAATTCAAAATGTGCTTGGTCCCATTGTTCAAAGCAGATGTACTGTTATTCACTGCTGTAAAAATATTTACTTCTCCTTGATTCATTGCTGTGGCAGAGAATTCACTTAGCACGCAAGTTATTTCAAATATATAAATCTATCGACCAGAGCAGTACCTACAAATGAAAAAAAAGGAAAATAAACCAAACTGTAATAGGTCAAGATTTGAATGTAAAAAACTCTATTTTGAAAACTTAAAGTATCAATACCAATATCAAAAGTGGAAGAAAAACTATTAGTGCATATTAGCCACAATAACATTGCAGCATGTGGAATATTCGAGGATCTCAAAGCACCAATGTGTTTGGTGCAGAGCTGCAATAGCAGATTCTGAAGACTGGGGTAAAATCAAAGTACTACATCAATGATGTCACTCTTTGCTAAAAGAGCCTCCTTGTTTGCTAATGTACATTAATGTGCATCTGTTTTCGCCAAACATGCTAACAGAGTGTTAAATTATTTCTAACGCTTTCGCCAAATTGTTGAGTAAAATGAACATGAATTTCAAGTAAAATTTTACCAACCTCATTTACGCATAGTTTTTCAAATTTTAGCTTTTTATAATCTTTAATGATTAAAAATTGATAAACCTTATTATTTACTGAAAAACAACAGCAGGTTCAAAGAGTTAGGAATGAGGCAGATCTGACGACCACCATAAAACTCATAACATTCAAATGATCTATTTGCAAACAAGCACCGATATTTTACGTAATCGAACATTATGACAATAGTAGACATAGGAATTTGTTTGAATCCACTTGGGTGCACACATACTTTTCACTTTTCTGCAATTCCAAATCCTTTCCATCTATATTACATTCTTTTCACAATTATCTTGCTCTTCGTGTGTCAGCATCAGCTGACCCGATCCTGGAAGGGAAGTCGTTCTTTTGTGGGCGACTCAGCCTTGTATGCATGCTGGGAATGGGATGTCCAACGACTGGGATCAGTGAAAAGAATGGCCCACCTAAGTGCCGATACCTCAGTTGCTACTGAATGTGGCCTTAAAAAGAATAGACATTTGTTCGCATCCCTTGTTCGTATTCCATATTGAAACGTCCCTTTCTTAATGAAATTTCACAAGGAAAAGGAGAACTATGACACCATCCGGATACCAGAGAGTATGCATGCAAAATTGGCTTTCAATTAGGTCAGTGGTTTGCATTACAATTGCCCAGTTTCATTTAGGAAAAATTGGGACATTTTTAGGTTCACGAGGCTAAAGAAATAAAAACAATTGGACACTAAAATTTCAAACTAGTAAGCAATACATTCAAATATACTGCCACCATGTTAAGTAACACAAAAAAAAATAATATTCTTTAAAATAAAAATTAAGAAATCCGTCACTTTATACTTTTGAATTACTGAAATATTAGCTGTTTCCTGGATATAGGCCAATCAAACCAAAACATCGTATTCTATGCCTTACCATTCCAAGGTACAAAGTATACCGTTAGATAGGGAACATTTGACATTCAAAAAATACTATATTGATCACAAATCGGTCATCGATTTCCATTTAATTAGCTTAGTTCAGATACGTGATTAAAAGTGCCTCGAGATTTTCCATAATCCTGTGAAAAATAAAACCTCATTCAAGTTCCAGCTGTTCTGGCTGACTTTGTTTCAGTAAAGAGGCGACGAATTAAGTGACTTCATTAAATTTTTACATTTTAACGTACATCCAGAGTAACATTTAACGATGTGGGATGCAAAGAGTATCTAGACAAAGGAAAGTGGATGGGAGTTAGTGTGCTCAATATCGACTATTGTGGATTAACTAGAAGTAATCCTCTTCTAAGAAACCTTCTTAAAATACACATTTCTTAATCATACTTCATTCTCATCTATTCGATCAGACTTCACCGATATGTTGAATTATAATATTGTTTTTCAATACCGAGTGCATTGATGCACTGAGCATGATTTTCAAAATAGCAATAAACAGGGCTTTGTCCGTTTTTTTCAATATGCATCGTGACAAATGACACAATCATACACATACACGTACACATACATACATACATACATACATACATACATACATACATACATACACACACACTCTCTCTCACTCTCTCTCTCTCTCTCTCTCTCTCTCTCTCTCTCTCTCTCTCTCTCTCTCTCTCGATCGTTCTATCGAAATGAAATTTTAAGTAAATGTTTTGCTTTCCAGATAAACTAAAGCTGTTGATATGGTAAATTTGCATTATTTATTATTTACACAACTCTTGTTTACTCACGAATAAAACTAAAACAGATAATACGTTGTACCTTGTCGTCAAGATGAGTTGATAAAGAAATCCACAAATCTCCCCATCACTCTTTGTTAGTAAAAGTACAGTAATACAATTGGGTCAGGTTAAATAGATCAAGTTAATCACTCAGGTCGAGATGATTTGAATTCAGTTTAACTTTTGTTACAGCTTTTCTGTAAGACAATGGCTTCTAAGAATCAATGCAGAATGCTGTAAGTTGCTAATTAAAACGTGGGTAACCAACACTTGGCCATAATCTCTTTGAAATGAAGGTTAATTTCAGCCAATATGATAACATCAAAATGTTAATTAGACGAAAATGTTGCAGTCTCAGTTTGGTGAGTATATATTCTTATCATCGGATCCATTTTCTTAAGGTCATTTCAATTGACAACGTGTCACTTTTAACTATAATATTTTCGGTGTATACATTCATATATTCTCGATTCGCGGGCTCATCAAAACAGTTTTGGAAAAATGAAAAAAGACCATTAAAATAGAATGACAAAAATCTTCAAACTAAAGTAATGGACTAAAACGGACGAAAACAGAGAAAAACCGGAAACCATCTCCGCGAAAACGAATTATCAATGTCTATTAGATTCTCGAACGTCTTTAGCTAAATATGATATTGAAACATCATTCAAATGTTGTTCATTCTATCTTCTTTTATATTAGAGTGAACATGACTTAATTCATTTTCCTAAAGAAAAGGAGCTGTATTCAGCAACGATGAGTCTTTTAAAGGCGGAAATTTAAGTTTTGAGTGACAAGAAAAGCTCCGGAAACCCCATTCAGCTGTTCATCTAACGCTCAAGAAGTAACTGATTATCAGGAAATCGAAGACTAAATACATGTGGACTTTATACGTGATGCTGAACGAGGATTCTGTTACTGCTGCTGCTGCTGGTGATAACTGACACCGAGAAAAAAACAACTAGAATACCCCCGAGCGTTTCTGCTTTTATTCCTTTAATTTATTGAATTCAACATGGCAATATCATATTGTCATACCACATTGTCAAACAGGCGTTGCAAGTGATCCCACATCAATTTTTCATAATAATGTGTCCGTACCAATCTAATCGTTAAAAGTGAACCCTCTTTTGTTGTCGTTCGTTAAAGCTCTGTTAAAGCTTAATGTTTTTATTAAACCACATATTCGGTTTACCGACTCTCTGGTTTCAGAATCATTCTCTACTGAGCATAGCTAGCAAGTCTGGTTTTCATCTAAGGACCAAGGCGTACTCCTTCGTTCCTAATCAAGAATCTACGATAGTAAAACCAGAATGGCACTATGTTTTGCTTTCAGGATTACGACTGTTCTTTGACGAGTCTGAAAGAATATCACCGTGCTTTACACCTTTAGGAATTTGACATAACCTAAAGATGACTTTATCCAATTTTACTCCTAGTAGAACTTAATGATATGTCTGCTTGGGTTAGTTAATGGATTGTTTGTCAAAACATGTAGTACTTTTTGGCGGTTTCCAAAAGCCATGGGTGCTTAACTTTGCTTCGCGTGTAAAAGAAATGATCTACATGCAATTTACTGGAAATTATATTTAATTTAACAACGGAATGCATACAGCCTTTTTCAGTTTTACTGATGTTTTTGACAAAGCTAAGCTGCATACACAATGTGTTGTTAAATTATATAGACTTTTCAGTAAACAGCGTGTAGATCATTTTTAACATGCGAAGGCAATAGAAATGATAAACAGGTTACAGTCATGGGTTAGGAAGTCGAAGGGGCTCCAAGTGGCACAGTCCAATCGGCTGATCTTTTTAATGAGAATTAAAAGAAATACTATCGGGGGTTCCTCCAAAGCGGATGATAAGCCAGTAATTGGAATGTGGTTTAAAAGACATCACAAGGAATTGGCTAAGATTTCCTTTACTCCCATAAGATATTTGAAGCAGAGGTCATTCAATACTTCGGGTACTGGAATTTGCAACTGCAAATTCCACTTCGTATTTAGGAATGAGTAAACTCAGGGTATATGACGCAGCGCCAATGTTCAATTCATCGTAGTACTCGTGAAAGAAGCCCACCAATTACTCAATGATACATATCTTTTGTTAAGTTTATTTAGATCATTATTTATGTCTTAGCTCATGTTCTCCACCTTTTCTGTCGGTTTTTTACTAGCATAATAGTGGTTATTAGGTGGTGAAATATTAAATGACCCAATGTGATTTCTACTTGCTTTAGGCAATTACTCTTTACCAGGCTTTTTGGCTCTGCCTTAGTATTCAGTCCTCTCTTGATCTTGCTCTTTCCTGTTTCCAAATTTTGGGCTTGTTTTTTAAGAAGAGATGTATGTGATGATTGGATTTTTGGATGACTCAAAAACCAACGGTGGTGGTCTTAAGTAGCCTTGAATATTCACTATAACTTTTTAAACGACGCTGTCAACACTACCAGTGAAAGAAACCCTCAAAAATCTAGTTAACAACTGATTATCTGTTTGTATCAAATCTTTCAAACATTTAGTCATTAAAAGTCCCAACTATGATGCCAAAAACAAGAAAGGAGTACAAACAAGATGAAAAATCTCTTGGTCATGATTAATCCTTCGGCATAAAACAGTAACTGATTAAACCTTGTATTAGTATGATTTTTTTTCAAACTAAACCCTTTATTACTTCTTTTCTTCAAACTAAACATTTGTTTTGTCAAATTAAACATTATACCACTTATTTCGCATACTAAAACTCTCACTATTTACTTTGTCAAAGTAAACCTTTCAGCACTTTTTATGGTCAAACCAGACCGCATAACATTTCTTTCATAACAAATCTTAGCCTTGAAATACTACCTTTCACAAACTTAACCTTGCATCATTTCTCTTCTCAAACTACACCTTGTATTATTTAATTTGTTTTCTCTATTTGTATGTACACGTGTGAGATAGGTCATAAAATAATTGTGAACAAAGGCTATTACTGTCAACTAAAATAATTATATTTGCGACTATAGTATAAGAACCTAAAAAAAATGTTCGGAAATACAATCAAAAATAACAATTACGAATATCAAAACGTTCATAAGGCTAGCAAAAAGTTAAGGCAAAACGCAAGTGCTACCATTTCGTTGAAAATTCAATGTCACACACATAAACACACATTTTTAAAAAGCATAGAATTAATCAACAATTACAACCCAAACGATCAAAATGATTCGAATATAAATTTGCAATTACCGGTAGTTCAACTTCCCCAGATTTTCAGGAATTCCAACTGATTCAAATACTAGCTTCTGGTTTCAAGGACTTTTGATAAATTTCCCGGACTTCAAAAAAAAACCAAAACTGAATAAACTAGATATTTTGGGCAACTACTTATCAGGTTGATGTTTAACGGCATAAACGTTGGTTTCACCACCACCCTAACGTGACCATTATAACATGAATTAACACTATCTTCACCATCTTCACAGGAGTCGACATGACGTGTTGTTATTTGGGGTACCGTGATTTTTTTTCCTTCTTCTTGATATAATCGTCGGGATGCTTCGCAAATGACGGGGCTACTAACCATTGACTCCCCCTTGTTAGTACCACAAACACAAATGTACAAAATACTCTTTTACGTACAAGGCTTCGAACTTTAAGCAATATTCTTAGACTGGAAATAAAATCATAAAACTAATATTGGAGAAAGCTTTCAACGTAAACTTTTGTTGCAACTGTTCATGGCGTGAGGTCAAGTCTCAACGTTATCTTCACTGTCGCTAAAATACGCCTTAAACAGTGGCGTATCGTTCTTTCCTGCTTAATCGGAGACCTGCTTATGATCACAATGATGTTTTAAGGTTGAGAGGTCTAGTAAAAAGCTATGTATTTACTACAACGCTCGGAGGACTGTTACCATTCATTAAGCAAAAAAAATTGAATAACAATTACTTAAGGATATTCTGAAAGTTTCACCCAAATACAGCGCTGGGTCTTTTTGGATGAAAACGACTCTGTCAAGAACACTAGGTTTGTTTGTCCATGTTTTCTCGTTGTCCAACGCGAATAAGTTATTTGTTACTATTTTTCTATTACAAATGTTTTCTTGTGTAACTATCTTTTTCTTTGACTTCACAAGAGTTGTTGTTTTCTTTTGAATGAATGCTCTCATAGCCGAACTATTACTTCCTGCAACGAGCTTTTTCATAAATTGTTTTCTTTCAAAATCTAAGGATTAACAAATTGAAAACATATTAATGTGTTGGAAAACTATTTGTCGGCCACTTATTCTCATACTGAATGTGCTTTCTTCTCTTGCTGCGAAGTAACTGTGGATCTGTTTTTGGACACGACCTTACGAAAGAAACGAATGTCCTAGTTGTAAAGTAACAACAAAAAATTGTGAATGCACTTGAACAATTAGCTTTATCCCACGCTGACGTGCTGTAGAGTCAGTCTTGTTGAATGAGTGAAGAAGGTACAAGCTCCGATCAGGAATTCTGTGTGGAAAACTGTTACATTATTAGTTATTTGAATTCTTGGAAAAACCCCAGTCTTCTTCCAACAGTAAATAAATCATACCTAGTTTTAAAAGTTTCATGCTTCATTCATTTCTGGCAGTTGAAACAATTTAAGTTTCTCCAAGATGTCTTAGCCAAAGTAGAAAAGAACACACTTCAATACAGGCTACATCAATAATATGCAGCATTTCAAGCACGTTTTTTGAACGATTCAATGTAAACGTTTGCAACGCAAATATTTCAGGCGCTTACGATGTCACGACAAAAAAAGATGTAAACGGTAGGTTTTAGAAAAAAGGTATTGATCCCAGACAACAAAATCAGCAATTCCGAAAAAAAACATGCCTCGTCTGAGGGTGTGGAACTTGCAATCAAACCAAAAACAAATCAAATGTCGCCATGATTTTTGTAACGCACAGCCTTGTTTTTTCAAATGATCTGACCACACCTGTTTATCTACAAAAAGTTCAACGCAAGTCAAGTAGCTGATGGTATTTTATCCAGGGTGGGTAGGGGAAAAACAACAGTTATTGTTAATTTATTTTGTAATTACTTAGTGGAAAATTTAAATGGTGATGACAAAAGGTATATTAATCCTGAATATCAGCAATTATAAGGATGTAAAAAATGTTTCGTTAACGTTTTCGACACAAATTTCAAAGAAGTGGTAACTTAGGGGTTTTATACTAATATGCTAAACATCGAGATGCATCAGCTTTTGGTAAAAAGTCGGCCATGTATTCAATGAAAGAAAATGCACTGAGATCACCACATAGGAGTTTTTTTCAACGTGATAACACTGATGAATTGCGATTCCAATTCGAAAAATACCCTGGCAAAGAAAATATAGGCACTGTGATTTCAGATTGGAGTTGCCTTATTCGTCATAAAGCGTCCAGGAAAGCTAAAAAAATTGTTTTCTTGCTTAGTTGGTTCCTGAATCGAAGATCATTAAATCGACTGTTATTTCTGCTTTTAAATGATACGCTGGAGAAACAAAGTTTCAAAAACAGTAATGTGCATTTTGTGTTTTGAGGTGGCATGCAGTGTAAGGTACACACCGACGAGGGTAGCTCGGCTTGAAATTTTCTGTCCACAGAAAGCTGAAAATAGTTTAAGAGTTGGAGATGATTATTTTCTCTTTAATTATCATCATAAGGGAAAATTTCAGCCTTTGCTGTTGTGCTTTGCAACGCTTTGACAAAAATTCATCTTCCACGCAACACATATTTCAATACGCTACTTCAGCGAAAATAGATTCTTTACAGGTTACATGCTGTTAAGCAGTTTTATGCAGAGTTTCAAAGCTACGTTTATTGAGAAATATAATATTCAGGGGATGAAAAAATCTAGTGATCTAACATTTTTAGCTTGACGATTGCAAACGGAAACCAAGCGACACTGTCTTGGGCATCAGTCCCATGGAAAAATTCACAAGCCCTTCAAAAAACCGACATTATGTATGCAGGAGCAAATAAACATGTATTTTGATTCCGCCGCAGCCTTACGTACAAAAGCCTAACAGTATTGCATAGAGTAGTCGCCATTCGCTGACGAATTGTACCTAACATGTGTTCTTGAAATTTCAACAACAAAACAACGAAATAAGCTGTCTTTTGTTGACATTCAGAAAAAATATTTAGAAACTATGAAGTATCAACTGCTTTTCTGTGGTACATTTAGGATGCTTTATGCTGTCACAAAGGCTTTTGATTACCAACCTTTATTGTAAGCTAATATACCGAGAGACTTTGTTGCAAATTTATACCTTACAATTCGCTTTTTGTTTTTTCTTCCCCTTGTTCAGTTCTTCTCTCTTTTTTATTCTATTTTGAAAAGGCCACGGCAATGAATGCCACTAAAACTGTTTCAGAAAAGTACTCGTGTTTTTATTAACTGCAAGATATTCTGTATGCAATAGGGAACTTGGCATTTTCACCGTACTTTACCGGAATTTTCACCGTTTTCTTTACTGGGATTTTTCAGTATTTTAGGCAGTAAATCATTTGTCCCAGATGTACGTACAAAAATTAGGCCAGAATGTAGCAGCATGCTTGACGTTAGCTTAAACAGGTTACTTCTTCTTCTTCATAAAGTGCAATCAGTTCATCCTGTCCATCAAAAAATGGTACCAAAGGAAGTTCTTCCCATGACAGGAAAAAACAGTATCAACGCCAAATGGAATTAAGTAACATTAAAATATAATTCAAGTAGAACTTTCAATACCTTTTATTTTCCTGGAATTCTAATTTCTAATATAACCTATTTTTTTCTAGTTAAGCATGGTAATAATTATACCAACAAGAAACCAGCTGGTTTACCATGCAAGGCAGCCCAAATTTGACAATATAGTTGTCAAATTTTATGGTTTTCAACAGTACTTAAACTGAAATTCAAAACACTTCCAGCCGCACTAAACAGTGCATTTATTTTATAGTTTTTATTTGCTCTGATCAGCCGATAGTTTGTCGGTAATTTACAATTAAATGGTTAATATTCACGCATTTCATTCCTTTGATAGTCGTTTCCTTATTTTTTCACTGCAGCTGCTTTTTAGACCAATTAAAAACTATATATATTTGTGTAATTTTGTGGTTTCGTAGTGCTCAATGCATATAACAGAGCAATATTTATGCCTGATGATCGAAATATCGTGAAACTATTAGTTGCAATCATAGATCTTATTTTTCGTGCTTTGCCTCATGTATATATATATATATAATCAGATGCATGAGTAAGAAAAACTCTAACTTTACAGTACTCAGAGTTTCATGTCTTTCACAAACTTCAGCTGTACAGAAATAATTATTTGTGTACAGCTGAAGATTGTGAAAGACATGAAACCTCATACATCTGATTATAAGATAGCTCCTACGTTTTAATGTGGTAGAGCACTGTTGTTGATGACATTTCATATGCATTTGTTAATATATATATATATATATATATATATATATATATATATATATATATTAACAATCTTATGACAGTCTCATAACAAGCTTATGACAGCTTCTGTGTTAGTTATATTAAAAAACTCTTTGACGGTAAATGGGAAGAACTATCAAACACTACGGTACAAGTTAAAGATCCAGAAATTATAAAAAATAAAATCAGAGATTCTATCAAGAAAACTGAAACAAAATTGTGTTTTAGGTCAAAAGACAGTATCTCTCTGGGAAAACCGCGTGGATTTACAAAATAACATTTTAAATGAAACCTAAAATACAGGTCAACTACCAGATGATTTCGTTAAGTCAATACTGTCACATTATCACATCAGCTTAATACAAAGGCCACAGAACGGCCAGACCACGTGAATGACACTATCAAATATGGATTGTAATAACAACAAACAGAGGAATTTGTAACGAACTTCGCCCAATAGCGGACAATCAACCTGGTTATACTCTTGACAGAGGTACCCAAAATGCAATCTTTTTTTTCAATGCTCTGACAACAAGCAATTTCGCATCAACGTGTACTTTTCTCATGTTTTCTTGACTACACCAAAGTCCTTAACATAGCACCGTATACAAGTTTTGCTACAACTTCTGCAGCTGTCACGTCTCGACGACAAAGGCACCCAGTTCGTACCCAGCCTTCCTCTAAAAACCTTGCCGGTTTGAAAGTTGGAGTTATCAGTTCAACAGCCTGAAATATGGACGTGATATAGTTTTAACCACACAATACCGTGAAAACCCTTTATGTCGACTGACAATCGGTAAGAAATAAACTGAAAAGCTTAAATTTTCTGCCAATCTTGCTGGAGTAGTTACATCTGACGCAAGCTTCAAGAAGAAAATCACAAATCAAATTGTAATTGCATTGGGAAAATTTTGAGAGACGCCCTCTACTTTTACAAACACCTGTCCATCAGACTTAAAAACAGATTGCTGAAAAGCTACATAATATCATTTTCGACATACGGCGGCAAAACATTGAAAGCTAAACCCAAACTAAGATAATATATCGAAGCTGACGAAGTGCGAGTTCTGTTGAGATGCGGGTTCTGTTGAGATCCGACTTCTGTTGAGATCCGGCTTCTGCTGAGACGCAGTTTCTGCTGAAATGCGGCTTTTGGTGAGACGAGGCTTCTGCTAAGGAATCTTAACACCCAGTATTTAAATTGTCGCCAGCAAGGGAGTTAGCCAGTTATTACGGAGAGAGAGACTTTTATTCCCTGGTTATGTTATCCGAAATTGAAATTCTTAATGTTTAGCATTAAAAAGATGAATTGAATGCAAAATAATGGAAGGAAGACTAATAATCAAAATGATAGCTGGATTTGTTATTGTGTGGGTGAATCCAAATGGAAATCGCTAACCGAATCTTTAGGAGTTTATGACTTCCCATGCGTGAATCGAGTAAGGCAATTAAAATTACAGAATAGAAACTTATTTCTAATAAATGATATTGTAGTCAAATGTTCCCTGTACTTAAAAATGAAATAGGCTCGATATTAGTTTAGACTTAACAGCTTTCTTTTAAAATGATGGCAGGAATTTTTTT
>RDPX01000099.1:2304489-2318665 GCA_003991215.1 Morbakka virulenta | reverse complement strand
ACGGCGGTCGTATGTGCCAATTATCAAAAATGAAGACCTGCAATCGGAAAATGAACGTAAATATGCAAAGAAAGAAGCTCAAATTGGGTGTTAATATCAATTATTACCTTAATCATTCCACCTGATGTCCTGAGTAGTACTGGGTTCGTTTTCTAATATATATATATATATATATATATATATATATATATATAAATCCAGTATAGTATACAAAATAACTAGACAAATTTAGTAGTTACTACTAGTTTTATGTTTTCTTAAAAATCTTCAAACTGCAATAGATTGCTACAAAATTTCGTGTATTATAAAGATGCAAGGTGATAATGGTACACTCTGGAGAATAAGGTGTTCATTTATATTTTATAAATGAAGAAATGAATAAAAGTATACTCAAGGGTATACATAAAGTTTCAAACCGTAATACATACTCAGGCAAACAATGGCTATTCACGAGGTCAATTACATACCGCGCACTGACAAACAATGTCGCGTCCCCCCGCTTGGGAGTGTGTAAAAATGTTCAAAGCATAATAGGTGTTATGCATACGGGGTCTACTTGACATTACCGATAATATATTTATTACGGTGGCGACATTTACTAATCAGTTCGTTGCGTTTATTCAAAAGCTGCTCTGAGTCAGATTTTATTATGCATATTTTTTCGCATAAGCACAAGTCACAACGTCTTGTACCACAAACATAGGGGGATGTTTTAACAGCTTTAGACCAATTAATTTTAAACGGTACTTTATCGTCCTTTAGTTTCCATGTTAACTTAGAAAGTTTGGTATCATTTTGGTAGGAGCGATTACGGAACGATTTAGACACATAATCTTTCTGTTTCAAGTAAAAATCTGAATAACCTACTAAAACGTCCTTAACACTAAAACCGAATGAGAAACGGATAACATTAATCTGCAACTCAATACTTTTAAAGCACCAAGTTTCAAAGTAGCAAATTAAAAATAAAAATAAAAATTCAAACAAATGAGGTACAGAAATAGTATCTGACCCATTATAATATTTGGATAAAAATTTTAATCTGCTGATTGAATCTTTTTTAAACTCTTTATATTGGTATGGAAAAACAAAATGAACCACTCAAGTTAGCCATGCTTATTTAAATATTTAAATCTCGAGATTTTAATGTTTAAGCCTATAAAACCCAATGTGTCGTGCTAAACCATCCTGTGCTAGGTGAAAGCGATAAATAAAATGGTTATTTCCAACTGCTTTCAACTGGTCCACTATTATTACAAACCAACGCCTTCAGAACCCGAAATTTTCCATATTTCCTTGTCAGGATATAAAGAACGTAGTTCCCTGCAAAATATACATTGCAGTAATATCTAAGTCCGTTATCATATTTGCTTTAACCTCCCGTTTTCCACATCATTCCCTAGGGGGTGTCTTTCTCAAAATTATTTGTTAAAACAATGAAGAATTTTCTACCTGGATGCTGTTCCCTTCATCAATCAGTATTTGCCAGTAACTTCACAATTTCATTTATCTAGGGAATCAATCAAACGCCTTTATAATGTACAAAAAAACATAACGGCAGGACTATTACAGTTTCTTACTTACTGTGCCGAAGAAATTTTTCTAGCTAAAAAGTTTAGATAAGGTGCGAGCCTATTCTAATCTACTTGTGAATACCTATGATAAACTACCCACCGTAAAATGCACCTCTATATTTCAATACAACTATCCTTTTCTGTCAAAAACACATTGCACACTCAACTGCAACTTTTTTAGCAATAGTTAACAATCCTCTGAATTTGTCTTTAAAACCCGCTATTGACGGGTACGAAACAACCACTTCATTTAAAATACAACCAAAGATCTTGTAATAAATAATTTATCCTTTCGCTCTAATGCAATATTATGACCGCCGACCGAAAAATTAACGCAATCTTTATTTGGTTGCTACCATCTGTAAGAAGATAAGAAATTAATAGTATTCATCGAAAATCTTTTCTTGGCATATATGTCTAGAAATCAGATTCCTATACGACAGAACCGTTTATCTCATATCTCAGTGTCGTCAGTGTTAAAGACAGTATACTTGAATTTAGATTCGCTGATATCGCATTCGCCTATCACTTAAAATGAAGTGATAGGATCAAACATATTACAGATAAAATATCCATTCGGCTTCTCTTGGTTACTGTAATATTGTGTTTTATCCTAAATTTACAACAAATATTAACATCTGCTTGAGCAATTAAATCGTACATCAATCTTTTTTGAATTGCAAATATTTCCACGAAAAAGAACTGAAAATTCAACGATTTTCCACCTATAGCCAAGGTGGAAAAATGCCATTTTCATTAGAAAGATGGCAGACTTTTCTTTTGGAAACTCAAAGGCTTTCTGGTTTTACCACCAAATCTTTTGGCGCCACAAAAATTTTTAAAGACACTATGGTTTAGCATTGGAGTCTAATACACCTAATCAAACAGTAATAAAAGACACGAACGACGGCTTATCTGATCCAGTCCTAACCTGGTGCATTACATTCCTCCTCAGGCCCGAGAATATTAGTTTTCATTGACAGGAAAAGATTTCATCTTGGTATACAGCATGAAACAGCCATTGTAAATCAATGAAGACCTTTGTCTGTTCCAACCGAATTACAATCTAGACAAAAATCTAATTCAAATAAAGCTGGTTGCTTCTACGGATAATTTGTACAGCCTCGTGAAATAATGACCTTATCCACTTTAACAGATTTCAAAAATTCCTCAATAGTAGGCTGAATATATAATATATAAATCAAAAGGCATGTACCTGCAAAGCAAGCTTTTCAAAATACTAGCTTCCGCACAATACTCTGGCCCATTCAAGGGTAAACTCCCCATTCACCCACGTACTTTAAGATGATGTTTCAAACTGGAGAAAACTCCATCTCAGGGCTTTGACTTCACTTCATTGGTTTCATTTATGTAGCTCTGATCTTGCCTGTCAAGCATACTCACACAGGCGATTTTTGTGGCGCCCTATTTCTGTAGCCACATTCCTTGTCATTAGTACATGAAGAAAAAATGCAGACAATGTTTCTCTATGCTCTTGTGGAAAGACGCTGTATTGGTCGGATATGATTTTCATGCCAATAATAAATAAAGGTGAATAATAATGTTTGCTCATTAGCAAACAATATATATAATACATAAATACATATATGGGGTACATAGGATATTCTGATAGAGTACCATCTAGTGGCAACCATCACCTGGTTTTCGGATGATGGAATTACTGATCTCTTGAAGGCATCCAACTCTCATGCCTGGCTTCAAGTGGCTGCTTGTATGCTGCAGCGGCCACACCGTGGTTCATCGCTTCAGCTGACGGCCTAAACGTCATGAGAGTAGGCATCAACTCGTTGCTGGTGATTAGATGCGCGTATATATATGTATATAACTAATAGTTTCAATCACAATTCTTATTTCTCGTGTTTTGCCTTATGTATATCGCTCTGCTATATGCATTGAGCACTTTTTGATACGAATACACAAAATTACATACATACATACACACACACACACACACATATATATATATATATATATATATATATATATATATTTATATGTATAACTATTTTCGTAATTTAATTTAATTTTTATCAATGTCTATGGGTTTCGTGACAAAGAAATATATTCGGTGACGTTAGCTTGCAATGACTGAAAATTANCATCCAACTCTCATGCCTGGCTCCAGGTGGCTGCGTGTATGCTGCAGCGGCCACACCGTGGTTCACCGCTTCAGCTGACGGCCTAAACGTCATGAGAGTAGGCATCAACTCGTTGCTGGTGATTAGATGCGCGTATATATATATGTATATAACTAATAGTTTCAATCACAATTCTTATTTCTCGTGTTTTGCCTTATGTATATCGCTCTGCTATATGCATTGAGCACTTTTTGATACGAATACACAAAATTACACACATACATACACACACACACACACATATATATTTATATGTATAACTATTTTCGTAATTTAATTTAATTGTTATCAATGTCTATGGGTTTCGTGACCAAGAAATATATTCGGTGACGTTAGCTTGCAATGACTGCAAATTTGAGCCTACAAGCACAAAAAACTAAACTATAGAAATACTGGACAAGTATTCGTAGATTATACAAACCAATGTTAACACCTTAACATACCGTAGCTATAATGGCAAGAACAAGAATAGTGATAATAATCATGCTTACAGGTGCACTTGGACACCAATTGCGGAAGAAAAGCCAAGTTGGGTGTCGATGATACCAAGTGAATTATGTTTGTCAAAGCTAACGAGTTTGATCATTGCAATATCGCTTTGTACAGGATGAAACTTTTAGTTGGTCGTTTTTCAACAGAAACAGGTTTCAATTTTTAATAACTAATTAACACCAAAAAAAGCTATTATCATTGGTTCAGGTAGCAAAAGTGAAATCGGTGTGATTCTGCCAGGAAAATTTACCTCGTTAAGCAAAAATAAAGTTCTGTGTACGCATGATACACGAAAGCATATTGCCAAAACCGCGTCTTTAGCCTTTGAAAAAAAAACCTTACAGGTTTTTCTGTGTCCATTACAGAAACAATGGAGAATTGTTTCATGTTAATTATTAAATGAAGATTTAATGAATAGAAAACAATAAAAGTCATTTGAACTGAAACTAATAAAATATTAAAACGTCAATAAAAATAGAACTATGTCAAAGCAATTAAAATAATGCTTTTATAGAATTCTATTGTGTACTTTCAAAATCGCAATATTCTCCAGGTTCACCAATATTTTCTAAATATTGCGAAAAAGATATGTGAGCTTTTAACTCTATGGAAAAAGGTTTTATTTTAATGTTACATACACGCCTAAATCACATATAAAAATCAAATTAAAAAACACCCCTAAAAATCAATCCTGCATTAATACTTTATATCGAAAAACACTGAGTGAGTCGTTCATGTCCGTTTATGTGGACCACTGGCGCTGGAGAAACATTGCTCTCTTTGTCGGATTTCTTTGGCTGCATCTAAAAATTCTAGGACTACACAATTTAACTCAATAGGAAGTTTCGCTAAATTAAGAGTTCCTTAAATTTCTATTTGTCAATTCAAAACCCGACGAGAGAGCGGTATATTGGCCTGAATAAATTTAGCACTCGAGACAAAGACACGGGCGCAATTACTTTAAATAGCAATTAAAAAAATAAATTGTTCGTAACAATGCTCTACGACCAATGAAAAGTTAAAACCTACAGGAAGAAGTGCATAGGCAAAATTGTTAGGTAAAAAGGAATACCTTGCTGTAAGATAACTGTTTCTAAGCACTTTGAACCGGTTCAGGTAACATCATCAGGGAAGCAAGAAAATAGAAGAAAAAGTCCGTATTATTTTTTTTCGTTTCCCTACCTTCCACCTAATTTTGTTATTTCAACATAAACCCATTTAAGTTAATTAAAGAATTAAGTAATTAAACTTCTTTTCTTTAGAGAAATATAATTTTTAATAAAAAATGTTTCCTCGGGTTCAAACCAGTGGAAGAATGTCAGCTCGAATCTAACTTTAAAAGACACGCATTTACATTAATAAAACCATTGGAAGACTGGGTCATGGCTAACTCAAAAGTAAAATATGTTTATAACTTCTATAATATATATCATAATTATAAATAGAACGAAAAAACTAAAGAAATATTGTAAACAGACCTTTTTCTGATCAATTTCTCAGCTGTCATTTTGTGTCGTCGAACTTCTTATGTATTGTTTGGTAATTTGCCATAGCATATTTAAACCTATTAATCATTTAACAGTATTGCTGACGGAAAATTCTATGAGGACCGCCTTACAAATATTTTTTAAAGAAAAACCTTGTAACGATAACGTTTCTTGGCAATATATAATTCAGAATTAAATATTTCTTTATTTTCGAGAGGTCCCAGAACTTCGTTCCTTGTGAAGCGCTTTCCAATATAAAAATGTTCCTCTGATCAGTGAAAGAGATTTCCTTAAAAACGGGGGTGTGAAAGATAAAACTCCGATACGACCTAACTCCGATACTACCAACTGTTATCTAACAAAAAAGTACACAATTCATATCGTCCTTATGACGCATTGCTTTCTTAACTACCTTTACAACTGTGTACGATCGAAAAATCTATTTAGATATTCAGTAGGGATGTTTCAACACAATCAATCGATGAAAGCAGAATAAACGTACGTTCAATGAAGATTACTTTCTTGCATCACTATTTTTGAAAGATAGATCCCAAATGATGGACGTTGAAGTAAACGTAAGAGATCCAGGACATGCATACAAAAAATGTGATTCAACACGTAATTACAAGTACGAACGTTTTACTTTTAAATCACCAAATAAATTGTTCAGTGTCCGAAAGGTGTGTATTTTCTGTCTAATATTTTCCATCTTTAATACAAGAGACGTCTAAAATAACATTTTAATGCGAATGAAAAAAAATTTTTACATCAAATTTTTTCTCTACATTTATAGACCGAGTTACATTTTATTTACTTGACTTTGTGTCTATCAATGGACGTTATTAGACAAGATTACGTGTAACATTTCTTTGAGCCTACTTTCTAGCCTCAAACTCCAAATATTGTAATAAACTCTGCCTTATTCGTAATACATTTTCTTCCGATCTTTCTTGGGATTCTTATATTAAATCTATTAGTAAGTTTGCTTATAAAAATATTTGTTCTTTGCATCGATCTAGACAGCATCTTTTGCCTATGGCCATTCGGTGTCTTTGTCAGTCTTCCATCTGTCCCTGCATGGAATATAAACGTCACATCTGGGCAGGTGCTCCCTCATCTCATCCTGATGTTCTTGATACAGTTCCAAGACGTATTCGTAACTTGATAGGTCCAAGTCTTATTGCTACTCTTCAGCCTTTGTATCACTGACGAACTGTAGCTTGGCTTAGTATTTTCTAAAGGTATTATGAAAGGAAATGTTCTCATTAGCTATCTTCGCTGGTACCAGCTCCGTTGGTTACATCTGGTGTGACTTGTCTCAATGGCTTCATCCTTATGCATCGTTGCTCCTCGTAAAAAAATATTTCCATAAACGTAGTTTCTTTCTTCAGGTACCTAGGTTGTAAAACCGTTTGCATTTTGAGTGCCTTTCTCCATCGTGATTTGAATGTTCTTGTCTAAGGTCAACTCTTATCTTTTGACCCAATTATTCCCTTGTCTTCCCCGTTTTTCCTTCTTTTTCTTTTCACAGCCCCAAAGACTCAGTGCCTTGTGTGGTTCTTCATCATTAAAAAACAACAACAACAACAAATCAGACGTGCCCAAATTTGTAAAAAACCTTGCTGACTTGTGATAAAAATCTGCCCAAACATCTAATGAGCCTGACAAATGCTGAAATACCCGATAAAATAAATCTTTTTCTCTCTTTAAATCATTCATTTTATTTAACATTCATATCAAACTTAAAAAAGAAACCTTTGTTTCAATAATATTAGAAAATGTTATAATTATGTGTTGAAGGTACGGAAGATTAAATGTACTGAATGTAAAATTGAATGTACCTTTCTTAAAGAATAAAATACGAACGTACTAAAGTATTTTATTTCCGGTTAAAGTCAAAGAAAAAGAGCAGCTTGGTTCATTACGTTATTGTATCGCAAAATGTTACGTTATATAACGAAGTTTCAATGAGACTCGGGAAAGTATATTGAAAAAATTTGTACAAAACGCTCTAAATTTTGAAATAAGTTAAAAATTAATGACAAATTGCATTTACCTTTCAACTATCCTATAAACTAAATTTAAGTAAATTAAACTAAGCGCTCATGTAAACAACTTGTGATTCAAATAAGTGTGCCTTGAATGGGTGATGACAGCGTAAATGAATTGAACATAGGCGCTTTTTCGAAAGGTGGTTAAAAGATGTTGCGTTCCAAATGGAATAGTTGTACCTTAGGCTTTAATTAAAAGGAAAGTACAGATGAACTAAACTATACTTTCCTAACAACCAAGTCCTGATCAATTTATAGATGAAGTGTCTATATTGTAGGCAGCATTTTAAAAATGAGCATTTTTAAAAAAGACAATTAAAGCCATAGTTGCATTAGTCAATCAATCTGTCTTCTATCGAAGCAATAAAAGAAAAACTTTTGAGAAAAGCAACACTTGATCAAATTTTCTTGCCTTATATTCAAAATGTCCTTCCAAAGGATTACTATCTTGTGGCGATTGGGGAAGCGTGCTTGCTTCGTTGATCCTAACAGCTATGCTATCTGGAGCCTTGTGCTCCCGGTAGAGTCACCCATGCCAGACAGGTCGAGGGGAAAAAAGTCAGACTAAATGTGATCCTTGTCCTCCAGGTTAAGGGTTTTGGCTGAGTTAATAACCCACTCATGTAAAACCAAAGTGTTACAGAAACTATAAACATTACTACCCACAAAAATCAGGGAGCAGCGGAGATGGGCGATACCAGCGTCTTGATGACGTTGTGCCAAAGCCTTCGGGAAGCTCAGCGACCCGATGGAATCGTTTGCTAATTGCCAAAAAACCCGTTCAAGCAGAGTGGAACAGAGCTCGCTGTGCAGCTATCGACCGATCGAAGGAGAGGAGTGATGTCAGAGCCTTATGTGCCTCTTGGCATAGAGAGACTTGAGGTTAAAGTTATTCAAAATGTATATTTAAATAACTGCGGTTTCATAATGTTCTCCTGGGAGAAGATGGGAATCGAAGAATGAACTGACACCGACGGAGAAAATGTAACCGAACTGGGGCAATTTTATTACAAATAGGGGCAGGCATTTTAATAAAAATTAGGGTGATATATTACTATATGTATGGGCAGATACTACATATTGGGACCCATTTAATTACAAATATCAACATCAGCTTCACACGCTCACTTTTCTCCATATTAGTATTTTATATATAAATATATATATATATATATGTAAATCAACTACATATTCCTTGTGAATTTGACAATTATTTAGTATTTGTAGGCTTACAAAGTGACACATAACTCTTCCCAAGTTGTGCTTCGAACTACTGCACCCAACTCGTTTCTCCTGTGTAAGTGGCACTACTACTACGTGTTAAATATTTTCGGTGATAGAATTGGAAACGGGAAGATAGCAAAAAAAAAAGGTTTTCAAAAGTACAAAGAAGAAAAAAATCACGTCAGGAAAGCCACCCTTTATACTAAAGTGGCTTCCAGCCGTGCTAAGGGCGAAAGAAGAAAAAAAGATGCAACTCACTCACACACACTCACTATCCAGTTGACATGTATCCATGGCTTACACAGGTACGCCTTTTGACGGCTGCTCACAAGTCTGTTGGCCATTTGGTTCGGAGACCAGTGTCAGCTTCGTTAAGATCCCAAGCCTTTAGATCTTGCTTTTTTGTGGCCTTCCAGTTTTTCCGGGGTCTGCCCCAGTAGCATCCACTTTCAGTTCCAGCAATTTCTAAGTATAGTTAACTCCAGTTATCAATTTCGAAAGATATGACCAACACTTGGTTCGATTACTGCAAGTCTTTAGAGTGAGTATTCTGAGTTTATTTGCGATGATACATTTTACAAATTAAAAAAATAATTAAAAAATTTTAAATAATTACTTTATGTGGGGATGTGTGAAGCAAAAAATATAATTTAAGCAAATTTTCTGTAGCAATGCTACTGGGAAATAATTTTGGTAGCAATGCTGCTGGGAAGCATTATTTTCTTTCAAAGCAAAAACTGCTGGAATTTAAATCAAATGGATATTGATGACATACTGTCCGCCTATTGCATAAAACAAATTTTTTTTTAAATATTAGGTTGCAAACATTCGTCTCTGTAAGTCAAGTTTGATGAGTACTGATTAATTCGTTAAGACTATTTGATTTAAAGAATAAACACAAAATCTTCTAAAATTAGATGGGGTACGGGAAAAATTCGTGATACTGTGATTCACCGTGGGGAAAATGAAACCACTTCTTTAAATGAAAACAAAGTAATCTTCTTCTGAGGATAACGCATGAATAAAATAAATATCCCAACAGCTTTCGACACTGTAAGGACTCTTTAATATACATATTTTAAATCGTCTTGCTGACAATGGAGGTGTTGGAGGTAACTGTTTAAACCTATTTTGAAAGAAAGGACGCTGACGGAATATTATGGCGTTGTGTGAAACAAAAAACACAAAGATCTGTTGGGAACAGTGACAAACCTCGTACCTTATGCAGGTGAGATTCAGTGAATGTAAAAATCTGTACTTTCAGATAAACGGAACTGCAAATTTGGGTCAGCATGATAATGGGGGAAATAAATGATTTCAGCTGAACCACAAAATATTATACCACGCAAATAGGAGATTCACGATGCAAATTTCAAAACTTGCCAGTTGATTTGTCACACCTACGAGACATTCTGTAATAGAAACAAACCCTTTCCCTTACTACATTTCACAAGTTATGCCAGACAATTACTCCATAATAGAAAATGCCTTCTTTACTCATGATATTTTATCAAGGATGGAAACCAATTATAAGAAATTCTTGATGTAATATAGTTGTCTTCGCACCCTCGGTCTCATCAATCAGAATATATCCAGGTTGATGGGGTCACAGACTACAGGTTTAGGACCTTAGGGTGGTGTTAGCACCACATTCAGCTACATGAACTGTAAAGTAACAAAGTACTTGGTGGTTACAAGAGAAGAAAGTTACATTGTCTTTAGGTGAATGCTGTGACCAGAACGTTGGTAAAAGTACTTTGCTGGATTTTATTTATTTATCTATTTATTTATTTATTTTTGATTTTGAAAATTACTATGTTATCACTTATTCGTTACAGTTAAGAAGCCCATTTTTACAAGCAACAAGTACCGTAACGTGTACGGAATGTAACTAACTTCACCCAAACATCGTTTCCATCTCAAATGTTAAAGAGACCCTAAGATAGTTCACACTCAATTAAAATCAACAGACAAATATTAAAATCAACCTGTGCAGGATTACTTAAATTAGAAATTTCAAAAATATGGTGAAAACAAACAAATTTCCAACTGATCAGCAGCTGGAAGAGTAAATCTCAAAATAGTTTTTCCTCGCGAAATGTAGGCATTTCTTGCTCAAAACGGGGTAATTAAGAGTAAATGCATTTTCTTGCACTGATTAAGAAATTTTTTTACAAGCAAAATCAACACAATTGATTAAAGAGAAATTACTACTGAAAGTACTCGTTAGTGGCATTTTTAAATGCAACTAATTACTAGCACATTTCAGTCTAATTACAATTTTCAGGTGTTAGTGTAAATATGCGTACCTGCTATTCCCTTGACTGTTTTTCTTTTATTTTAAAGCGATGATAATCTTGAAAATCCCGTTAAAATTGGGTTGCTTTCTTTCCATTTCTAGAACGTAAAGTATTTCAAGGTAAATAATATTAATTACTTATGTGTAATTTTTAGTGTGATCCTTATGAAGGGAAAAAACAATGCACAATTTATATAAGCATTAACTATAAAAAAGCCTTCTGTATAACAGATAATACCCCATTAAATATTTTCAATGGAAATATGGATTCAATATGCACAAATCTGCAACGTTTTATGCTCACACGAAAGGATGTACAAAACCCCGAAAAACTCTTATTTTAGTGAAAACTATATATAACTACAAAATGTAATTAATATAGCGAGGAAAAATGATGAAATATTACTGCCAATGTAAAATACAAGTGTGAACAATATCTTTTTGCCTCGTGTATAATGCCACTTCCACGTAAATAATTATGAGACCATCCAAAGTATCAAACATTTGTGGACTACTCCTTTAGTACTTTCCCTAAATGTAATGAAGACTGCTTTTGCAAGAGCTGTAGTCTATTACTATTAAGTTTCTTAGTAACAAATATCTTGCAACTAAGTCTTCCACTCAGCCTACCTCCCTTATCTATGGCCTCCTTTCCTGTAGCTCGTAACTTTTCAGTGGCCCTAGGCCCTTATTATTACTGATTTGGTTTACAAAACGCATCTTCCAAGTCCTGCCACATCGGTTTCTCATCCAATGTATAAATTTCACAGGGTCAAAAAGTTGCGTTGCATTTGAATCCGTCTCGCTTGTGTAAGCCTGGAAATGGGGCAGTTTATTTGTTGCCGAGAGTTCTGTTGAGCTATTGATGTGCGTCTTAACAAAGAAGTACAGCTCGTTACATGAAATACCCTGGCCAAGCACGTCTTGCTACAAAAGAATCGAACTTTTCTGGACTTGCACGATCATCAAGAATCAGTTAGGCCTGTTTCAGGGTCAGGAGAAAAACCCGAAATGTTTCTCATGACGATACTACTTCTATTCTAATACGCGATTATTAACAACTTCGTTTAATGGGTTTCTGCCTGTTTATCCAGTGTTGTTTGTTCTTTCCCCTTCTCAACTCTTTCACAATATTTTGTTTTCGATTCCATTCATAAATATATTTTACAGCTGAGAAGGCGCAACGTTTTGAGTCCAATTTGAATTTAAAGGTGAAGCTTGTTAGTCGTTTTCCTTCATGAGATTGCGAAGTCGACTCTCCCTTATTGCGAAATGGCACATTAACTTCATTCAAACACATTTTCCATAATTATGACATCTTGTTTCGACAGATAAAATTTGTGATGGAAGCGTTCAACTGGTAGCAGGGTGCAAGTTCTGGCATAAACACTGGTTGTCTTTGTACCTTCCGATTTCTCTCCATAATCAACTTAACCTAAGCCAGTTGCCACAATTCCGCGTGTTATTATCTCCTCGATCACATCCAAGCAGTTTAAGCTCTTGTTATCATAAGTAATTTAGCACCCATTTTTCTTGTAATTGAGTCGCATATCCTTGTAAATATGTGAATGAGACAGCCAGTTAGGTCCCTTGTTGAGTGCTAAATGTAATTAGCAGTTAATAATACGAACATTGAAAATTATGAGTACCATTGTGCCTTTGGCAATTAATATCAATTTACATATCTATCATTAAATCTTTTTCCACAACCCTTTCAAATCCAGAGTATTTTCAACCTTATTAAAGGCATTACTTTACTAAACAAAGCAGTTTAATGGTAACGAGTCCAACTATAAAAAGCCAGTTGTATTTGCATTCCGATGTTGAATTTTGCTTACCAGATGCTATTCTTATATGTGCCGGCGGTTTTTTTAGTTATTTCGTTGAGGTTTTGTCTGTGTCTTATAAGTACTTGAAATCGGTCTGTGAACATACCAAACTTACCAGATTCTTAAATTGTTAGTTTCAAAAGTACTCTAAAGGGTTACATATACTTTTCAAGTCAACTGTCATGGCCAATATCCATTAAAACAAATCCTGCTGATCGATTCTCGGGATCGCCAGGGAGCCGCCGGGACGTTAATTTCCATTTGTTCGCAATGGAAATTAACGTCCCAAGGAGAGAGCGAAAAAGTTTCCGAGGAAGTCTGGATGAAGAGCTAAGGCAGACAGCTTGGGGGTGATTCAAATCAGTCCCAAAGTGTCGCCTAGCTATAACAAGGACGCAAACCAAGTTAGTGATGACTTCAGAAACTAATTTTTCCTGAAAACGGTTCTCTGCCATGGCAATTTGAATTGTTAACAACACACAATATAAATATTTAAAAAAAATATTATTAAACAGAAATAAGTAAAAAACTTTTATTACAATGTAATAATAAAACCTAGTCACTAAATTCAATATCATATATTAGTTTTAAAATTTCAACAGGTTCTTTTCCCCATGTCTTTTACCTACTTCATCAATGACACGGTATCTTAATATTATGTGCGTGACGTTCATATATATATATATACATATATGAGGGGTGTCCAGCTTAGAGCGAGGTGGACAGAGCTAACAGACCAATCCACGGCTCTTCGCTTTACCCAGATTCACAGACAAGTCCTACAATGTCCTTCCACCTATTTCTATCCTGAGCTAACATTTTCAGACATTCGAGGTCATATACACAGTTCAAGGTTTTAACATTCATAAGCTCAGGATTCAATTAATTAGCAATTTTAATATCTTTCTCTATCACCACAGGGAGAGTAGTTCTAGGCCTACCTCTAAACTTCTTTCTGTTGTCAACATTTTCAAAATAAAATTTCATACTTTGTTGAGCTGGTGTATTTTCATTCAACCGTAAAACATGTCCAAGTATTTTCCATCTGGCTTTCTTGATTT
>RDPX01000099.1:2272710-2299332 GCA_003991215.1 Morbakka virulenta | reverse complement strand
AGAGAGGGGAGAGGGGAGAGGGAAGTAAAAGCCAGAATAACAGAGACAGAGAAAGAGACAGAGACAGAGACAGAGAAAAGGGCATTGTTTCAGCTGCAAGAATGAATTTATCAGCGACGTGATTCTGTGGAATCTAAGACACGGCCATCGATCGTCCAAAGCTTACATATATGGATATTACCTCACGTGACACCGGCATGCTACCAGAAGACCTGAAGACATCAATAATGGGAAGGGACGTTTTGATAGAACGAGTACTTTTGGCGTGGGCAACCCGACCGACGCGGTAAAGTGGCTAAGGTTCGACCGAGCTGATTTCAAACCAATTATGGTGATTGTCATGACCACATACTCTACTTACTGACCAATCAAAGCTCATTCGTAAGCAGATCATTTTTCCATCCAGATCTCTTGCTTTCACGAGCTCTTAGTCAGCGCAGTCCGTAGAGCTTGTAGCTATTATAGTGATAGGTACTGGTTGGAATCCAGAAGCCAGAATCCAGTACGGTGTAGACTTACTCTCCATTCTTTGCTATTTCAAATCCTTGTCATTTATATTACATTCAGTATTTTCATCATTTCTTTAACTCGGTGTGTGTTGAGAGCGGTTGATCTTACCTTGGAAGAGAAGTCATCGTTCTGTTTAAGACTCGGTTCTAAATACATGATTTGGATGACATTTTAACGATAGAAATGTGAGAAATTGATGGTGCACGGGAGTGAAAGATATGGTTGCAAAAGAGATATGATTAAGAACAAGCAATAATAGGGTAATTAGCAGAGTATGTAACCATGATAGCTGCAGCCATTGATGCAAAGCCACTTTAGTGCACACAAAAATGTTTATTTTTCTACAATATCAAAATAGGTAACAACCGAAATAACATTAAACATTTTAAGAAATGTGTATTTCTATGAGCTTGCCCTTGAGTATTGCGTCATTAGGTTAAGAAATCAGCAAAATAATCATAAACGTCCAAACGTCTAATTTCAAAACGACTGCTAAGCTGCTACTCTTAAATGTCAAGGCATGATCAAAAAGATATAGATTTGATAAATATGGTGCCTAAGATTGTATTCGATCTACACTGGCTCTAAAAATACTGTAATGAAACCATCTTTAAAAAATTCTAAACAAATTTTCATTCAAATCTTAAGTGGAAATGGTCAGCTTTGAGTAACTTTAATTTCAAATATTCTAATAAACATCGTAAAATTGGGTGCTACACTCGATTAACCCTGACCTCTGGTCACTCCTCACTGAAATACCCCAATACTCGTGATTGTACACATTACTACTACTGTTAAAGAAGATACTAATTGCCTCCCAAAATTGAAAAATTCATTAAACTGGATTCACGTTTTACTACCGAAGATACTGCCTTCTGGTATTAAAGCAAAAACTAGATTCTTGCACTTGTAAACAGTATACCACCACAATATCACCGTATCACTCACCATCAAAAAGGTATTCTCAACTAAATCGCTTTGAAACTTCCTTTCAGAATCTTTAACGAAAAAAAGCAAAATATTTTTCTCAGTTTTGTTTCGAAAGACCCACAACATTTTGATAGCTTTGTTGTTCTCGTCAAACAAAAACAAATATAGTAAGTTAAGCCAAGTTTTACTGCTTGCTTTTTGTAAATGAAGCTGCTTATATGTCATTGATTAAATGTCAAACAATACATCTCCTTTACCTAAACAAAGAACTCTATCATTAATACCAAGTAAACACAAGATCAACACTTCGGTTGAAGTGGATGTATCCATCCTTTATCTGTTTCAAAACCTACTAAATATCCGGGGTTCTATCAAAAGGTCATATTAAGATAAAGAACATAATTATAGTTCGATAAGAAAACAGCTTTTCTTCCAGATGTCTTTGCTTTCAACAATATTCCATTGCAACAATTCGGAAGTGGCAGCCAAAGGGTTATGCAAGGCAATCCAATACCGATACAGAAATAAGAATTCACTACCAATTTGAACATCGTTGCTAGGACTCTGTAATATGACTGGTTTTCATGGCATCTGAAAATATGACTCTACTATTTTTTAAACATCCACAAAACGATACTCTCCTCGACCTTTCAAACATTCTTTCCAGAGGCGACTAATTTGATCAACAATAAGCTTAATACAGAATACAGTAGGGGTAGTTGAACGTTTCTTTCCGTGCGTTTTTTTTCTTGTTCAGATACAGGTCTACTATGTACCATTAAAAAAAGACTACTTTTACGGGCGTCACTGTTCTCTCCCGTTTCAATTGCTTGATATTTAATAGTATCTGCCAATCTTGATAAGGTTTTACAAAATTTTGTTTAACTTGTAGGACCATAATGCATCCAAATACAACAGCATGGTATGAGGAGCTTTAGTCAAGCCCTACAAAATCAAATATCCTTATCTCAAACTAAAATACTTGGTTCAGATCCGCATTCTTTTTCTGAAATATCGCTTTGAAGTGTAAGATACAAAATCTCGCTTTTCAGGGGGTAAAAAAATTAAATTTAGCCCTTGACCAATTTTGATTGGTATTGTACAAGGTGACATGTCTCCAAACGAGTGAATTCGCAATGAGCAATTAGAATCCTCGAGTGGCTTTTAGCCTTGAGATTTGGTGACTCAATAGTACAAAAAAAATAATACGGTCCAAGAATATTGAAAAATTTAGTTCTCTAACTATGTGTGTTTAGCTGTCCGAAATCATACCCATTGGTAATTCCTTCATACCTAACACTCAATAGCATTCAAAGGAATGTCTTCCTTGCTAAGCTCCTAGAAACTGTCAAGGTCGTCTTTATTCATAAGCAGTGAAAGCATCAATCTCATCAGGTTAACTTTGATCCTTAAAAAAATCACCAACCTTCAGAATACAAAGGTTCGACCTAACGGCTCTCTATCAAGTGTATCAAGTGAGTTTCATTTAAAGCAATATTGATTATTTTTTGTCCAAAAATCACCGAGGCCGTCATTCGGTACGTTAAGAAGTCCCCTCTGTCCACCATTATTGCCGCAGAGTCCGTCACTAGGTAACAATATCTTCATAACCAATATAGTCAGGGCTATTTCAGAGCAATCCAGATTCCATTTTCTCTGAGTGTCATCATATAACATTGGTAATATCCTTTTCCATCCAGCATAACAATGACAATCGCATTGCTCGTGACCGATGAACATCAAGCGCTAGAATAGTTTCGAACTATATGTTGTTACAGTAGAGAATCAGGCGTCTTTGCGCTCTCGTTAAGCTGTAAATGATTAGGTGTTTAAAGCCCGAGATGCTTGGTATTTCGTGAGTACAAATGGCTAAAACAAATCCCCAAGAACTATTCGATGGATTGAAAAAATGGGGTATAAGGTAGAAGACCGACAGACAAAAAAACTCTCTTTCTATCCCACTTATGCAAACAGACAGGTAAGGCATCAGGACACGGCAAGGAAGAGGAAGCGAATGAGAGAGTGAGTGAGTGTGTGTGTGTGTGTGTGTGAGAGAGAGAGAGAGACACACACACACACACACACACACACACAGAGGAGAGTACATAAAAAAATACATAATAGATTCTAGTTCTTTTATCCTTTCCTCCAAGGTTTCTTCCTTTGTCTTTCCACCATTAGGAGGAATTCTCTCACTTTCTACTGCATCCAAACTGAAAATTCCTCTTTCACCGTTATTCCTGGGTAAATAGGACCTGTCAACACCAGTTTGGGGTCAAGTCCTAAGTGAATTGTCAATATTTTTTTCATCTTTCTCTAAAATTGCTCCGAAATAGTCCTGGGCAAATTACCTGCAACCACCCTTGGGCAAATTATCTGCAACCCCAAACATCACCATGCATTTTTATCCAACTGCGGGGGTCATATCGAAGCTTTCCTGAAGTAGATCCATGTTATTCAATGGCCAATTAATCTTCTTTTGCGATTTCTGAAAATCATTTTATGGATCAACATTTCGTCCTTTGTTTCTCTCGATTATTTTTAACACTCCTTTTATTCCTCTGGCAACAATTCCTCGCTTTCAAGGTCTCCATACAGTTTATCAGTGACCATTCCACTCAAAATGTTCCCCATAAAAGGTAGGCATGTTATCGATCTGAAATTCTTCACATCATTACCTTTCTCACTGTCTTTGAAAGACCAACACTGTTCTGACAATGGTTACCCAGTTTTACAATTTATTCATTCTTCGAGACACTGTAGCTGCGCAGTTATCCTTTCATGACAAGCTGCAAAACGGCTTTATCCAGAATTGTTGTGGTCTATGAAGTCCATGAACCTTTTAATTTTTCACTTTTTCAAGATGAATTTTCAGTTTTTCGTTGGGGGGGGGGGGGCTAACGCTAGTGTTTTCTTGCTTCTTTGTTGAGGCTTTATTCTTTACAACTAATCCACATCATTGCAATGCACAACTGGTTGATCCCAAATGTCGTTCCAAAATATCATGCTCTCATGACCGCCCGGTCTTAATCATTACTTTGATATTTTTTTTTCCAGTCTGTCAAACAATTTTGTTTGACTTGTCTCAAACATTCTCTTTTGATCGCACTTCTCTATTCTTGCACCTTATCTTTTTCGTCCTCTAATAAACTTTGTTTTATTTCCTCTATCACTACACTTGGTTATTTATCTTTTACCTTGTATTTTCTCTCGAAATCTTTCTTCTTTATTTCATCATACCTCTTTTTACTCCAGCAACCTAAACCACTAAGGTATTGCCTTAATAACTTCATTTTGTCTTTTATTCTTATTTTCCACATTGGTTCCCGAGATCTGGTGGGATTTTTTTCAAAGCCGAGCTTTTTCGCTATTTCACACGCAGTTGCTTTTAGTAAACGACCAGTTTTCGTAATATTTTCTGTTGCAACATATTTTAATATTTTATTAACGTGGTTTGATTTTAATTGTGTCCTCTTGCCATTTCTCAGATTAGTTCGTGCTTCATTTTTCTTTATTTGCTTCCCCAAACGCTTCCTCAATCAATCTGAGCTCATCATCTTGAAGATTCCGATCCTACAGCTTACTTTTCATATTTTTGGCATTCATCAATCCAACTTCAATTCTTCGTGTGATCTTTCTCCATTAAATATCTTTTTCTTTTTAACTCAAAATTCTGATCATTTTTATCATTATCGTAATCATTATTTGTTTTAGCCTCCTTTGTCCATTTATCTTTACTTTCAAGATCCATCTACCCTGTCTCATCACTTCAAAAAATCTTTAAACCTTGTTAACTGTTTCCAAATATTTCATTTAATTCTTCCTCTGTTATTGGGCAAACCCAATACCATAACAATAAAAGTGTTGCCTGCCGAAACCACTAGACTGGGGGATCAAAGGCTCGTCGCACGTCTCGTGGGTGGCTCAGGCCTCCCCAAAATGTCATTTTTTAGTTTGTTTTGCTGGGTCTGAAAGAAGCAGAAGATGCTTTAATTCCTTAATAGACTTTTTGCGACTCATCCTACAAAGTTCGAAAATAAAGAAAGGATGGAAATGGTATTTAAATACATAACACGTGGTTTTGGAGGTATCTATTTTAGTTTCATACTGGAGATAGTTCTGTGCAGAACAAAGTTTTCAAAACCACATTTCATCTACATTTGGCAAACACAAGATTAAAGATTCCAATACAAAAATTTAAGTTGTTCAAATCAAAACAATGAAAGAAACAGATCACACAGAAAAATGTCGCCAGCTAATATACTCGGACTCAACAAGAAAGAGAAACTAGAAACATTGTATTACAATAAGAAACCCTAAGTTTAATTTCATAACATTTCCTCAGTTGTCTCGACAAATTTGGGAGTTTAATATTCTTTTATCAATATGGACCGGAGTTGGTACTGTCATGATCAAATAACGCAGTTTAACATGTCCATTTGTACATTTACAAATAATCACGTTCAAGACGTTTTCAATTCTGTGAACGTTTGCAAGGAAAATTGTAAATCCCCACGGAAGCATTACAACATTTACTGAGGTGTGAATGAATAGCACAAAAAAGGTCACGCAAGAGAAGCAGGCAAATTATCTCGACCCATCACACCAGAGCAAGTATGATCCCGAAATTTAGCCTTGTTCTTGTTTGCAAAACCCATTTGGATGTCAGTAACAACGGAAACGTTTGGCTGAGGATCAAATCCCAAACCTCGCGTATCGCAAGCAACTTTGCCACTCGGCTACCTCATCAGGGTAAAAAATGGCGCGTGGAATGGCGCAAATATACACAATTAGAATCAACTGAGTTCATGGTGAGAGCCTCTGTGTCCAGTTTCAATGTTCTTGCATACAAAAAGGATTTTATTGAACATAACGAAATGCTATTACTTTTAAACCACCCTTAAACGAAAAGAAACGGATCTTAGCAACCGCTTTTTTGACCTCAAAATGATGTTGAGAAATAACACAATGACCTCATTTTTGCAGTATGAAAGTACCATGTCATCCTTCAAGAAGTTACAGATATAATTACCAGCCAATATGACAATTATCACGTACTCAAATTAACAAAAAATTACCTTCACTAATCCCATCATGGTGAAACCAGTAGAATTGCGTGGTGAGGGCTTATCCCCGTTATTATTTACCTTGTGCATTAACACTTCATCGATAAGAAATGAGAAGGTCATCAAGTTTCCCCTTACTTGGGTTTCAGTTTCCCAATGTGTACAGCTATCGTCAAACAATCCTGATGCAATATTTGCAGCTCTTGCAACTTTTGCAAACTTATTAACAACAGCAGACAACTCCCAGATAATTGGTCTTCTAAAATCCTTAACTGTTTTCATACAGTACATGGCTATAATATTGGTGAAAAACAAACGTATTCCACCATCGAAAGAAAGAAACCATTGTGTACTTAGCAAAAAATGTCAGCTTTGAAAATTTACTTGATTATTATAAAAGACGTCCCCACAGAGTCCCCACCATGGAAAACCACTAAGACGCCAAGAATTCTTCAAGTGTGTATAAAGTAGACTTCTGTGGTATTTTCTTATCTTCCTTGGTTAAACTCTGGTTGCATAGAATACCAGTAAGGTACTCTGAAAGACCTCACACATGCTGTTTTATTACCGTCAAGTATAAATGCACATCTTCATTGACATCTGAATCAACCGAGATTGAAATCTAAGCTTGCAAAAACTGTATATAACCAGTATAAAAATACTGATAGCCGCGTTCTAGGAAGATCAACGATTCAGACAATTTACGTAAAAAACAATTAACTACCCAACACGTGACAACTGACTTTATCAACAATCGCTTTGATCAAATTCAACAATTTTTTCCCAAAGAAAAATACCAATTGAGAAAACGTTCTGAGACGAATTCCTATCTCATAATGTTAACCCTTTACATCACGAAGTGACATGATCAATGGAAACTCGTTTCTCATTTTGTGATGTATTCTCTCTATAATAATATGTAGAAATGCCATATTATGTTTGGCCTCTGTACAGCACAGCTTCGATATATTCTTTGTCAAGCACGTTAGACCTGTTTCCTTTTAAAATATTAGGTCACTTAACTGCCGTTGTTGACTGTTCAAAACACAACCTCTTAGATATGTGGTACTCATAAAACATGTGACAGAATTGCGCATGCGCGGTGGCGTGGAACTGGGCCATGGCCACAAGACTCCTTTCTGGACGATATTGGAATGACTGTGGCATAAATAACATTTCCTTTGCATACTATTAAAAACCATTTGAGTGATCTCAGGCATTTAACAATGTGTAAGCTATTTTCCATCTATTTTGCCAACTAACCATATACAAGATATATTGGAATTGCAGAGCAGAAAAACATGAGTAGTTTGTGTTTATTTATCAACAGTCCTTTTTAAGTTGTCAACTCCTGCTCTTTAAAGCGAAGTTAAATATGAGTAGTGCCATCCAAATATGTCATGTTGACACCACGCAAATATCATAAATCGCAAAATTTTATACCAGAATATGCTGTTATCTCCAGGATTCGCCTTCAAATAAACTGACAGTGCACTTTAATTATTAAATAGCTTCTAGAAAATAATTTATACAATTATAACAAAGCAATATAAGGTCTCTTACAAAGAATTCTGATTTCATCGGCGTAAAAAATTGGGTGTGGAATGGCGCAAATACACAAAATTAGAATCAATTAAGTCCCTTGTGGGAATTTCCTCTCTCTCAGTGACAAATTTAACGCGAATCAACGCACCCATTTATGAGAAATCTGAGTTAAACTAGAAACAATGGCAAACTTACAGACATGAGTTACAAAGAGGATATATGCCAATGACCTTGCACTAGCCCAGTCCAGTATTATTAGGTATCTGTTCACCTAATGCTATTNTAAGGTCTCTTACAAAGAATTCTGATGTTATCTGTCTTGTAGCTTTTTTCATCGTACGGAAGACTTCAGTGTAGAACGGGTTTATTTTTAATTTATTTCTTTCCTGTTACATTTTTGAAACTTTTTTTCTTATTATTCTATATTAATTTTATTTCCTAAAACAAAATTCATTAGTATGCCACTGGTAACAGAAACGTATGGCTGACAATCACATCACAAACTTCTTGCATCGTAAGTTGTTCATTTTACCATTCCGCTATTTCATCGGCGTAAAAAATTGGGTGTGGAATGGCGCAAATACACAAAATTAGAATCAATTAAGTCCCTTGTGGGAATTTCCTCTCTCTCAGTGACAAATTTAACGCGAATCAACGCACCCATTTATGAGAAATCTGAGTTAAACTAGAAACAATGGCAAACTTACAGACATGAGTTACAAAGAGGACATATGCCAATGACCTTGCACTAGCCCAGTCCAGTATTATTAGGTATCTGTTCACCTAATGCTATTACGACTATTATGTTTATCTTATGCGATATAATTTTAGAGTAAGGTAGAGGATTTTCGTGTAGCTTGGGTGTCAGGAGTTTCTGGTTAACCACTCACAAATATTTTGATATGAATTTAATAATATATTTTGATATAAATATAATAAATTTTAAATGAATGTTAATTAGTATAGTAGTTTGATGGGAGGAAGAAAATTACTACTGAATTTGTAAAACCGCGATTTGTTTGCACCAATGCAGCCTATTTGTGTCTGAAAACTGCTATTTCTACAGTTTCAACCCTAAAAGCTAGCAGATAGTTTCAAGTTATTCACTCACTCTATGCATTTACAGTACAAATATCCTTTACCCTCACTTGAACCACAAAGACAAGATTTAGTTTATTGTTTATAAACCAAAAGTAACAGTTTTTGACTCACTCAATATTTTGGACTGAACAACAACAAGCCAAGACAAAATAAAAAGTAACACCACCCACCAGATCCAAGACCACCAAACAATTCCATTCCTTCGTTCTCATACAGATATATGGAAGAATCTCCAGCGATATACATCACCAATAAAACCCTTTGAAGACATATGCAAGAATCTGCTTTTCGATAAATTAGGAGCGTTCATGAAAGGCATGGGAATCACTTATTCATGCCACTTTGTTTGTTTGTTTGTTTGTTTGTTCATACTCTGAAGGAAACAACACTGACCATAAGTAAACACTTCATGTCAGCTGAACTCAATAAAACCTATCCTAAACAAGCATGCAGGAAAACTCTTCCAAAATACAACGGATGAAATTGTTTTTGTCCTGTGACTCAAATAATTTCAAATGAAATACTGAGAAACTTGACAGAAAATTAGTAACTCTTCAGTATTCTTAACTACTACAAAAATCTTGTGCGATATTTTGGTGGGATATTCTTGTTTCACTGAACTTTGATTTTAGAGAATAAATACTTAATTATTATTATTCTTACATTGCTATTATTAGTTATTATATTGGTGTCGCACACTAAGTTATGATCATAAATGGTTAGTGGCGTTTCTTGAGGCATGGTGTCAGCAAGACTCCTCGAACCTCGAGGACTTTCCGAAGTACCCTTGCAGACTGAAGTAACGTAGTTTCCTACAGTTCCACTATTCTTGTTTTCAACCCAAGTTCTCCTAACGACTTTTTTAAAGTTTTTGGTTCGGTACCCGGAGCTCCTATGATGATTGGAACAATCTTTATCGGGATGTCCCATAGCTTCTTTAATTCCCTGGCTAAGTCTTGATATTTGAGAATTTTTTATCATTTTTTTAAAATTATTTTTATTAATTTCTTATTTATTATTATTATTGTTTTTATTATTATTATTTAACTTTTATTTAATTTCTGATTTTAGACTATGGCAGTGAAATAAAACGAATTAAGAAAACAGGTTGATTAAAGAGTAGCAGAGCAGAACACTTTCCCTCCTGGAGTATGGGTTCCAGTTATCCCCAAAGTCTTGCTATCCTATCTCCTAGTTTAATACTATGTTACGATTGCTTTCGGTAAACCTTTGTTGGTTTAGGTTTCTTGCAACGTGCTTGTGACAGACTGCTTTTTCCGAGGTGAACTGAAGAGAGGAATGAGGGTCCAAGCGAGCTTGGGGCCAAGATGATTTGGCCGTTATATACATCAAATACCAAAATAATTTTCGGCATTGTTAAGATATGGTCCCTTTGAGTACCCTGATTTCGATGCTCGTATTTTCAGAGTCAACATTTTTTTAAAATTACCATAAGCGTTACAATACCAGCAGGATTATTAAAAGGAATATTTTATTACAAAATTAATTAGGTGTAATGTTAGACACTGCATAAATTTTTGTTTCAGAAGTGACTCGTGTCTGCGTCGATCCATAAATACAGTACATGTCAATTGATAATTTTACTGTTGATGACTTTTTGGGGTACCTCTTTGATGGGGGATTTGAAATAATCCTGTAAGACGTGCAGCGTCGTGTCATCCGCTAGAGTTCAACCTCCCTGCCTTTAACACCAAAGTGTATCAAACATAATGTTAATATTTTCATCGTTACTGTCATTATTAAGTAAAATGAGTGCAACGTGATAGAGAATGGAGATAATCACGTTTGGACTACACCAGAAATTATAACATGGCTTAACGCATCTTCGTAGGAATATCAACACTCTCTTGTCAAAAACACTAAAAAACAAATTTCGAAAAATAACATCTTCCTGATATTATGATATAAAATACAAGTAAAACAGCAGGTTTTTGATTGTTTATTCATTTACTCATTTATTTATTATATTTCTTGGAAGATATTATTTTCCGGATTTCGTTTTTATTTCAAGCTGTCTGGGAATGATGGATTTTGATCTTGTCGGAAACGGTAGATCAAGAACAAGCCTGATTGTGACGTTGATCAAGGATTGGGCATGCGCACAAGGATCGAGGACCAGGTGGAAATAGTTTGGGATTTTCTCACTTCAGAAGGTCACATTAATGCAGGGTCCTTATAAATTACCTCCGGTAACACCCATTCAAAGAATAACGGCAGGTTGTTGATTTTTTTGAGTAAAGATATTGGTACAGTTACAAAATAAGTATACATTATTTATAATTAAGGCTAAAAATTTCCTTATATTTCTAATGTAATACAATAAGAGGTCGCAGGGGCAGAACATTTTGCAATTAATATTCTACCACTACCGTTTTTCAACTTGTCTAAATTTAGAAAAAATGCTTTGATAAACCGTAAGTATTGAATGTATTGGGGTCAGTAAGATA
Source organism: Morbakka virulenta (assembly GCA_003991215.1). Lineage (NCBI taxonomy): Eukaryota > Metazoa > Cnidaria > Cubozoa > Carybdeida > Carukiidae > Morbakka > Morbakka virulenta. Next base: position 2,287,712 of record RDPX01000099.1, on the reverse strand, counting down.
TTCGCATGCGACTAAAAAAGGTTCTTGCTCCTTTGCAGAAGTTTTGCTATTAAACATTAGCAGATATAATTCAATCCTTCTTGCAAGCTCCTCTCCCTCAAGCTTCCGGCAAAATTTATCAAAATACTTTCTAAAAAAAGACATTTAAAAGGTCTAATTAACAACTGAAGAGCTGTCTTCCCGGACATTTTTCGTGTGAAAGTGATTGAGGTCTCTTTTACCACTTAACACCTTCAAGTTAACACCTTTGCTGATGATGTCCCATCTCATGCCTTCACCAATGCCATGCAAGGTCTCTGAAAACAACGCTCCTTGAGGCCCCCCATGCAAGATTTTGTGTCTTGCAAGTTAACACGTGTTCAGTCAACAAACCCCAATACCTCGCACAAGTAATCCGATCTGCAAAATCAATGGACTGACAAGCTGTTAACGACGTCAGATCGACGTCATATCGACGTCAGATCTCTGTTTGACTTGGAAAAAACGATCGAATCAAAAATTCTCTTACCTCACCTGGGGTTTGTTTACTCTCATCGTTTTGTTAGGCTGCCATGTCAGCATGTTCACAGGTGAAGCTTCAAAGATTTGAAAATGACAGTTATTACAATTTTTAATCACTCCTACCTTTTTTGGCCTTGTAATAAAAAACAAACAGCTTGTTTTCCTGCTAAGCTAATCAAGTGAAGCACAGCATGGAAATAAACACCAAACTGTTAATCTGAGATAGAAACATGACACTGGGGCAATTGCTTCGTTGCAGAGATTCAATGGCTACCGTGTGAACAGTAGTACTGTCATATTTAATACTTACGTATTTCACAAATGTTAATCTTCATGCTCTTTTCATTCCAACCTTTTTTTGAATTGTTCAACCAAATAAAAATGGCTGAGTTTCCTAGAAACCTAATCAGGTGAAATCTACCATGGAACCAATCAAGCTGCTAATCCGATTGATAAAAAATATGAGACCAGTTCGTTGGAGAGGTTTTGAGTGTGCAATGAAAAAACAAGAAAACGGAAGGCAACATGTGCTTGCAGAGAAATGGCCTTGGCAATTTTCACCTTTTTAATTTTCTGTTAATAAACTGCTACCATCAACTGTTAAGCAATAAACGCATTTTCTAGCAAACGATCAGTTTTCGAAAAATCAGTACTGTGACCTTCAACCACAAAATACAGCGAGGAATGGTGATGAGCTAACTACTAATCCATGGCATAATTGAATATTGTCATGGCAACGGTTTTGGTCACAGAAAATTTGAAAAAATTACCGAGATATTTCAGTCTATTTACTAACAAAAGGTCACAAACCTTTACACCTTAACTTACATGGTCTGAAAACAAGTTGGGTTCCAAACAAAAACTCTATTCCAATCAACAATTCTGAAGTATTTAATCGTAACTGCGTTCCCATGGAAAACCATTATGTTTCACAAAAAGTCGCATCCCTAAGTCGGTTCTGGCATAACTGACATTCTTGCAATCCACCCATCCAGGCGACTATGAACTATCATTAGATGGTTGAGGATGACTAAAACCCAAGAGAGCGTTAGCACGATGGTGAGTGAATCTGAGGGCGAGTGAATTTGACGGTGAGTGAATATGAGGGTCTGAATCTGAGCTTGGGTGGGTCTGGAGTTGACGAATCTGGGGGCTGGTGAATCTGGAGTAGATGAAGATGATGGGGTGAACTTCGGGGGAAGAACTTCATCCGGCTGGACGCCCCGGCAACCCTCAAAACAACCCTTACAACAATGTATTAAAAACATGCGTATTTTTATATTTCAGGGGCTGTTTTTTTATGGGCCTATCTTTCACCTCTAATAGACTAAAGTGTAGGATGAAAACAACAACAATATTCCTTCTGGAAAGAGTAACTAAGATTAACAACATTTCCTATCACCTTCGTCCAGCACTCTGCAGAACGGTAAAATTCAAAATGATCACCAACTTCCAACTGTGTGTTTACTGTGGTCTCTTAACGATAATATAAGTGTGGTTTACAAAGAAATCCCCCAAAAATAAAACCAAAATATTGGGCTTTTTTCTGAGTGTTGTCATAACAAGAATTGTAAGCCGCGTTACAGAAAGGAAAAACAAGACCATCACTGTTTCATAAAAATACATGAACGGTCAAGATAGAAATATTGCGTACTTGTTTCATTGCATCCAAGCGTGGTCTCCATTGTATACTTCGCCCCTTGATGGGTGTTTCCGAGTCAAGTTTACACGACTCTTAATGAAATGTATTTAGTTTTTCATCCAGTAAACAAGGACTCCAACATTTTTGCCAGCCAACTACTGTCTGAAGTAACTCAATTTTAACTCATCTTGAGTAAAACTGACCGAGAGCACGATTTTCACGAGATAGCCTTGATGATCTCAACGTCACAGAACTCTTTTTCACGAATATCACTTCAAAACTCACAATGTCTCACTCATCGCGTTGTTGACGAAAGAGAGAACAAACAGGATGTTATTGTGCCAATCATAAGCTCGCTCTCTCTCGCTCTCTCTCGCTCTCTCTCCCTCTCTCTCGCTCTCTCTCTCTCTCTCTCTCTCTCTCTCTCGCTCTCTCACACACACACACACTCACTCACTCTCTCATTCGCTTCCTCTTCCTTGCCGTGTCCTGATGCCTTACCTGTCTGTTTGCATAAGTGGGATAGAAAGATAATTCTCCCCCTGCAACGGTCTTTCTTTCATTCAATGGTCTTTCAGGACTGACCTTTTTTTATTTTGTCCTAAAAAGCAACCTGAACGATTGCAACTGAGTTCCAGCTGGCAAGTCTCTGTCTGGGGTCGTTTTGCATTGCGCTCGGGGGAGGGGGGAAGGGATTTGTTGAAACAGGAAATACTACCTTTTAATATTTTATATGTTCAATCCCCACAATCGGTTCCTATACCAATTAACTGAAAGCACAATTTAATTGCGATCACCCTTGGCCGAAAAACTTCATTGCCTCAACTTGCCTTATTTCTTGTTGGTAAACTCCTGATTAATTGTAATGACCAGTATGGGTGCATTATTTTATACTGGAAACCCACACCTTGGAATTAAAGCATGGTAATTCAAAATACCCATACACCCAGTGCTGCAAAAAGTTCTTTTTAAAGCACTGGTCTCCGTACACGACCTCCTATAGAAGTTACTTAAAATAGTTTTCCTCCAGTCCAAAACACCAACCTTTCGGTCGCTCTACCCCTCCACTACCCATCAACATAATTCGTCTTTTGATTCTCTTCTCAGTGCCTAATTTGCTTCAGTGTCAGATATATAGAAGAAAAGTGCTCTTTATCCTCGACAGGAGAATGAGAAACAACAAGCCTACTCTCTGTTCGAACAAGCTGACAAAATACCTTTTCGCTGTAAAATTATGATCTGAAATTATATTTACTTGTATTTGATACTGCTAAGAAACGCTTTTACAAACATTATAATGATTTCCACAACTGCTTGCAGGATTATTTTTCAAGTGTTCAGTCAGAAAGGGTCTCGAAAATAAGTTAATTTAGCTCTTTTTTAAACGAAAGTCAATGAAACGGATTCTGGCGCCCTGACCAAAAATTAACCCCAGAAAACATTCAATGGAAAACAATAAAGAAACAATATAAACAAAACAATATTTTTAATGGTGTCAACTGCTGTCTTGCAGAAAAGAAATTGCCCCATGTCGGTGGATATTGTTGTTACTGTCTGAGAAGAAAAGAGGCGATCAAAGAGGCAATAAGGAATAAGAGCCTGGGAGTAAACAGGGGGAAGGGAACTGGAAAGAAAAGTGATCGCTACAAAAACAAATACGGGGAAAAGGCCGTTTTAACACGACCAATCAGACAAAAAATCAAAACAGGGCAAAACATTTACTCTCAGAGAGGGGTTAAAACATCTCTCAGAAATTAGGAAAAATTGAATTAGGAAGAAAGGTGGCTGCATTTTTCTCAATACTTGATGAAGACTTAACACTTCTGGGTCAAAAAAGGGTATTTTGATGGTAATTTAAAAAGTTGGAGAGAAATACAAAAAACAGCTGTGGTTTTTCAAAAGTACGAATATGTCCTCTTTGTGAATGCAAGGCCAGACGCTAATAAACCCTTAATATTTATAAAATGGGGCGTATTTAGATGGGGGATGAAAATTTTTATTTAATCTATATATATATATATTCGAAAGGGATTTGAACTGCCAATCACTTGCATGGTAATCTGTTGACTCAACCGCTTAGGCACTATTGCGCATGCGGGTGGGTGGGTTTTTTGTAATTTATTGTTTTTTGTTACCTTCTCTTTCCTTTTGCTCTCAAATTTCTTCTCCTACCCATAGAAAGTGTGGTGCTTATGAAACATTTCCTGTCCTGATTCTATCCTTTTAATAATCCTTGAGCTTAGTATGGCCTGGAGGATATCTTTTCAATATACCGAAACAAAAATGAAAAAAAAGAATCAANATTTAATTTATTTATATATATATATGGTACATTCGATTCGGTTAACCGTATATATATATATTCGAACGGGATTTGAACTGCCAATCACTTGCATGGTAATCTGTTGACTCAACCGCTTAGGCACTATTGCGCATGCGGGTGGGTGGGTTTTTTGTAATTTATTGTTTTTTGTTACCTTCTCTTTCCTTTTGCTCTCAAATTTCTTCTCCTACCCATAGAAAGTGTGGTGCTTATGAAACATTTCCTGTCCTGATTCTATCCTTTTAATAATAATCCTTGAGCTTAGTATGGCCTGGAGGATATCTTTTCAATATACCGAAACAAAAATGAAAAAAAAGAATCAAGGTAAAAAGGCACAATAATACACTATAGGAAGTCTGACTGGAAAAAACGGCACACGGAAAAGCTTAATACGTAAAAAAGGAAGACGACACTTGGTGAAAAACTTACGCGCCTTCCAGAAATCAGTTCCTTTTTCGTTCAGAACTCGTTGACTTTTATGATTGGGGTAATAATGTCTCCCTCTTCATATATGTTGGCTTAACTTTAAATGTCAAACAAATATCTTGATCAAATTTCTAAATACCTTAATTTTGTTGATTAATTTTTGAAACTCCAAAATAATAAGGATTTATGTACATAAACACTTGCATATTAACGATGAGGATCTGCACATCAATCCCACAAGAAGCCGTCCTCTTCAGGTTTCTCTGAATTCCCCGACCCGTCATTGAACAAGAAATAATCTAATTTGATTAGACTTTAATTTCCACATCCGGAGCAAATGTGGATACTATGATGTTCCAGACTAAATTTCTGGAACAAAAATATATATTTTTAACCCTTAAAATCACAAAGATGTTAACTTTTTGCCAATTCCTTACTCCAAATATTTATTTTCAGTTCTCAAGATATCACACCTCAAATATGTACATCATCACTCCTGTCAAAAGGTCAAGAATTTCCCTCACTATGGCCTTAAACAACAATTGCTGGGTCACTTGGAAGCAAAAGGTAAACAAAGAATAATATTTTCATTATTCTTGAAAAACCACTCCATGCCAACAAAATCGTAAACAAAATCCGAAAATGAAGTAACTCTGTTCAAGTCGGTCAAAATCCGTTGCAGATGTAATATAATACTGTGCTTTAATCAATTCGTTTGAGTTATTTTAAGAAAATGCAGCTGAGAGGAAAACTGACATATACTTAGTAAATAGACAGAATAGATACATAACGGACAAGATGTGCAGCTAAGTAAGCAAGAATTGTACATCCCTGAGAGGCAGACCGATAGAACTTTTCAACCAACGATAAACAATTTTCAATACTTTTTAAAGACAAAAGCAGTCGTGTAAATCAAAATGTACTTTTGCAAACATTCTTCAACACCACAAGTTTTGTTTTGAGTGAAACCATTCCTTTCCCAACCATCGTCTGGACAGGGAGTGTGAAAGAAACCGTTAACTTCTTGTCGAGATGACTGGAAACAATTAAGTGCTGCGAATGATATCATTGTGACAATAATCATGAAGTGAGTTGTGAAGAGACGCCTGTTCCTGTAAATCTACTTTATTGCAAGTTCAATTTTCAAGAGGATTCAATTGTGTTGGATGGACCACCGGGGTGACTTCAAAACAATATGACGTTGCCATTTTCCTTCGTCACCTTCTGCTGCAGTAGATCCGTTTGACAAGTTTTGATCTGCATAAAGAGGGTATTGAAGATCTCCGTTTTTCTCACCACAACTATTCAACTTCAAAACAATAAAGCAACTACAGGTCCTGAAACTAATAAATCAATAACCAACTGGGAAACGTTTAGTACTAAAACGTCAACATTTTCATGCCAAACTGAGAAACTCTTAGTCCCATTTTTTTTTTCTTTTAGTGTAGCAAAGTTACGAATCTGTTGGAAAAATCAAACGACATAAGGTCAACACAAATTTATTATTTTGAACTTCTTCAACTCCATTTTTGTTTTTTCAGAACCAGGGGGAAACGGATTTAGGTTCAAAGTCCAAATATATAAGCAAGAGACTCTAGGTTTGATGCCCCTAGCCGGGAAAAAGACTTTGGAACTTTACAAATGAAAAAACCATTGGTTGGTGTCAAGAGGGTTATCCGGCCAAGAAATCCCTTACTGCCACAACCATGACCTGAAGGGAATCGTCTGATTCCAATTACTGGGGAGAATGACGTTAACACAAAAAAAAAATTTCAAATATACCAAACGAACCTCAATATCACTTTTTTTGTCTGCTATACTGCTGGGTTGTGCGCATATCATTTTACTCAGAAAAGAGTGACTCCACCAAATGCTTCACTAGCAGGCGTCGCTAAAACCTCATGAAAACTTCGTATCTTTTGTCTTTAGATAATTCAGGCAATAATGTCAACATTAATCTCGAGAAGATAACGTTTCATGAAGCAGACGTTTTTTCTCAAGTGTCTAACAGCATAGTAATCGACAATAAACAGCTGAAACCCTTGTAACGCTCATAAAATTATGAACCAAAGGCGATTGATCTCGAAATTTATGACAAGGTTGCATTGCATTGCAGAATATCGAAGTACAGTACTGTCTTAAGATTTCGAAGTGCTGTTATCTCGAAGTCATACAAAATGTTGGACAGATTCTGAGGGAAAAATACATTTTGTTAAAGATCAATAATAATTGTAAACCTTTGTCTAGGTAGCAATCTGCGTTATTCACTTGAAAAAAATCACTTTAAAAAAGATGCACCCGATGGGTTTCACGTCGAGCGTCGTTTTCTCTATTGTTAAAATCCTTTTTTTACGTCTGTTTAGAAACCCGGTTTAACACATACAAAGGTCCCAATGTCCGTGTGCAGCGACAGTAAAGAGCGTGACAGAATATATCTTGTGACCTTTACTTTGACCCCCACTAAAAGTTGCTTGCCGGCGTCGCTGGTTTAATAAATTAGGAAACCACGCTATTATGTCAATTGAACAATAAGAGTGCAAAACAAATTGTCATCCAAACTACTTTTGGGTCTTAAATAATTGGGGGTAAAAGTACCCGGTCGGGTTGGAATTCACCAAATTTGTAATATGCGGAGGGGTCACGATAAACGCGAGGCCAAAGACACAAACTCTGTGAACTATTTTTGAGATATTGATACATACAACAAATCTTAGAAGGAAAAAAATACCAAAACATTCAAATTTAAAACTCTTTCTTTTCTTTCAGGCCTGTTCCGAATAAATAAATAAACACAGAGTTTACAAAAACTGCATTTCCTTCCCTAATCAACGACCTGCAACAGTTTCAAACAATAGCCGTCTGTTTCTTCTCTGTCTTTTCATTTCTCTTCATGTCATGTCCAACGAGTGTCGAGCAAAATAATCAATTAGTCAGAATTTCTGAAAGAAATGAACCGTCACAGGAAAGCTATTTGGTAGTTTTCTTGACACATGAACAAAACTGAGAAAAGAAGGAAGGGGTACAATTATTCGAAATCCGTGAGTAAAAGATAGAGATCCTTCTGTTCAGAGATGTATTACGTCCATACTAATGTCAGAATTAGCCATATTTTCTTTAGGGAAGGAAAAGTCGTGAGGTTGTGTTATAATGCACGTCCTTTCTTGCCACAAATAGTGATAATATAAGAGCTGGTTAACTAATAACTTGAGCTTAATTTATGTATTCAGATACACCAGGCATTCTGACAATAGGGTATGGGTTATTGACCTTTACTTTGGCTTGGTAATTTTACCCCCTTAGATGTAGTCAAATTACTGCAATCATAATAATTACAATAACTTAATTACTACTGCCAAAACCGAAACACTTCCAGCTTGGTAAAATTAATCAGAGGTGAAGACAGTAACATTAGCCTCAGTAATATTGTAATAGTGCCTAAAAAGTTAGACAGGTCATATTCTTGAAAATTCAATCGTCATTTTCAACAGATGAACAATGCATTTCCTTTTGGAAAAAAACTGATCTGGGCAGGAATCAAAGTCCAACTATGTACAAACTTAATACAAACTAAATAACGTTTGACAAATCATTCATGGCACTGGATAGCCGAGGTTAGTAAAATCGAGCATATAATAGACGATACAATATGAATACAATATTCTTTTCTGGCAACAACAACGGGTTTTTAATCGTGATAGTGAAATGACTTGTTAGAACTAAGGAAAGGCTTTTTACATCGATAAGTATTGAACGGATGAACCCCTTTTAAATGACAACAATTTCTGTAGAAGTGTTCATCTGCACTGTCCACCTTCTGCGATAAAAATATTCTCATATTCCTAAAAAGCAGTAAAACTTGCAATGCCTTATTTGCAGAGCAGTATAAGCAATGGTGCTCCTTTTGTCAACGAAAGTCATTTCAAAACTGGTGTCATTACTAGTTTTTTCCGTTGTGCTGCGGTCATTTCCTCTCCTTATAAATTACTAAAAGAAATCGATGTGATTAATCAATTTTATTTTTGATAAATATATACCCTAGTCATGTATTACAGTCAAGTTTTTCGCTATATATGTCCGAGTTTTTAAAGTTATCTCAACCTGGATATCCAAACGTGCCTCCTATACCCTGCTTCTGCGTAGTTTCCACTTCATTAGAAAGTCCCAAAATCAAGGCAAATGGTAAATGGTGTCTTGTTATCGCACTGGAAGTACTCTTCGCAGTGCGAATATGTCTTCCTTCCTTTACAAAAGAATACAAGCAAGGCAATTTTGCGTATAGTTTTGCACTCATTTAATCCCAGTGACATATCCGATAAGTTAGGTGTGCGTCCTTGAGAATGATCGACTGATAAAACACTATGCAAATAAAATTTGCTACGAACGTCACTGAACCATTTTTTATATACTATAACTATGTTGCATAGTCCAGTAATCTGCTGAAGTTGGTCTTTTTATCCGTACCATCAAAACAGAAAGCAAGACAGCTGAGAGAAGCACCCCTCTCCATCTAACTGTATCTGGCAAACCAATCAATCAGATTCATTAGTTCGTCTATCTTTGTCAGCAGCTATCTGATAGAAATAACGGAGAAGCAGCTTTCTAGCAAAAGATTGGTCTAGGCTGAGTAGCAGTTGAAAAGAAAAACAATCTTTCGACATCTACACGTTGGCCATGTTACCTAAAACCAAAGCTCTACAATACATATATGCTAGCTGTTGTACTCTATGCATTTAAATTTTGAGCATAACCCTCGAGACCTTCAAGAACCACATCATAAGGCCAATTATAAATGACCAACTTCTGAACCATCATCATCATCTAACGTGAGGTTCAAAATAAACCACCTTGGCTCTCCATTTCCTTGTATCCCGCGTTATTCTGTACAACTGAGCCACACTCCTTCGACCAGAAATGTCTTTGATGTTGTCGCTATATCTAACTTTCGGTCTTTCTCTTCCTCTCGTGCCATAAACCATTCCAAGTAATAAATCACTGGTTATGCCCTTTGCCCTTAGTATGTGTCCAATAAAAGCCGTTTTTCTACGATTTATAGTTGCTAATAGCCTCTCGTTTCGATCCATCTTTTCCAGTATCCATTCATTAGGTCTGGACCATATCAAAATTCAATACCATTCTGCGAGTTACTACACTTGTTTTAATAATGCAGAAAACAAAATCTAAAATGTGTCTTGACAGCATTATCGGCGGTAAAAGGTCAAAATGTGGCCAAACTAAAGATAGCAAGACAATGAGTACGAATGATGATGTCTGACCTGCGAAGCCTAAATCCTGTTAAAGGTAAAAGAAATCTCTGGAGAAGACTTATAGCCATTAGTGTGTAATATGTGGCAGGTGGAAACAGCGTATCATGACAATGATTATTTTTTATTCATTATCCCTGCGATTAGCAGAGATTTTGTTTTCTGACTGCAACAGCATCCCTCCCTACTTTCGACGTACCTCAACCTATAGGATTAGGTACGCCGAACGTGAAGAGGCATGCTATGCTCGATCTAGTTCAATCTAGCTTAATCTAGCTCAATATAGCTCAATGTAGCTAAATCTGGCTCAACATACCTCAACTTAGATCAACATAGATCAACATTCATCAACTTACCCCAACATAGATCAATACAGATCAACATAGATGAACCTACCTCAACATATATCAACATAGGTCTATCTTCCTAAACATAGATCTACCTACCTCAACATAAATCAGCCTAGATCAACATAGATCTACCTACCTTAACCTAGATCAACCTAGATCAACCTAGATCAACTTAGCTCAAACTAGACCAACCTTGATCAACCTTGATCAACCCAGATCAACTTAGCTCAAACTAGATCAACCTTGATCAACCTTGACCAACCTAGATCAACGTAGCTCAGCATAGCTCANCCCAACATAGATCAATACAGATCAACATAGATGAACCTACCTCAACATATATCAACACAGATGAACCTACCTCAACATATATCAACATAGGTCTATCTTCCTAAACATAGATCTACCTACCTCAACATAAATCAGCCCAGATCAACATAGATCTACCTACCTTAACCTAGATCAACCTAGATCAACCTAGATCAACTTAGCTCAAACTAGACCAACCTTGATCAACCTTGATCAACCCAGATCAACTTAGCTCAAACTAGATCAACCTTGATCAACCTTGACCAACCTAGATCAACGTAGCTCAGCATAGCTCAGCATAGCTCAGCATAGCTCAACATAGCTCAGCATAGCTCAACATAGCTCAATCTAACTTAATGTAGCACAACCTAGCACAGCATAGCTCAACCTGGCTCAATGTAGCACAAGCTAGCACAACCTATATCAAACTATCTCAGTCTAACTCAAAATATATCAAGCTAGCTTACCCTAGCCCAGCATACCCCTAAATAGGTCAACATACCTCGACTTTGTTCAACCTACTTCAAACTACCTTAACCTAGTTCAACCTACCTCACTTTAGCTTAACCGAGATCAGGCAACTCAACATTCTGTTCCCTCTCTCCTGTGACACCTTTTATTGTCTCAGCAAGAACTATATTAGAGTAAATGATTCCTCTAACGCGTCCAAGTCCTTAAATTTGAAAACTATTCACTCCGGCTTTATTCGGAAACGTCAACCATCTACTCAAATTGCAACCGTTGGTACTTTTCGATCAGACTCTGATTTGGTAATTAATTGAGAATTTAAAATGTCAACATGGTGAGAAGCAATTCCGCAATCCATCTACCACATCATGAGAGCTAGAATTAATGGTTTCTGAAAAGCAAACTGAATCTCTTTTCAACTACATATCTGAATGACAATCAGTTACTCATATTACATATGTTTCCTCGATTAGATCACCTTCAATGGCAATTTATCATGAAGAGGATTTAAAATGCGTCACAGTGACGATCAACATCCACAAACAGTACTTTTAACTCAGGTGAGGTGACAACTGTGAGGTTTCATCACGCTGTCATAATACACTGTTTTGTGGATCCATGATATGGTAAGTTATAATTCTTTTAAGTAACAAAACTGTTTAGTTTATTTACTGAAATCGTTAATATTGTAAACCTGATTGATTTTGATACTTGAGTAGGACCAGTGAGGCACTCGATCTGTGTTATGCTGGCAGTTTTCTCTTAATATATAATGACCAATATTAATAAACTGAATGTAATGATTTCACGGATAAAATATCCTTTCAGTACGTGTTCTGCATATGGATCTCTCCAACCATAGACCCCTGCTATTTTATTGCTGCTTTTTTTGTCTTAAAATTGACCAACAATATGAATAATAACAATAATAAAAATAAAACGATGATGATGATGATCATCGTCATGTTAGCGCAAGTTCGTCTTTATGCCCGTGTGCTGTTGTTTTTAAGCTCTCGAGTTCTCCTTCAAATGCATACAACAACATGTAGCAGAACTTTGCAAGTTACTGCTATAAACACTATTTTTCTGTAGCTACTAACTTCAACCCTATGGCGTCATATCAACAAATTTGCTTGTTTATTTTAAGCAGAATTTTTTATGATATAGTAACACTTATGCCTGATAATTTGGGTCCTTTTACACTTGGATGAAAAGTACGACATGACTTTGTTTCGGCTGATTTAACGAAGCAAGGTAATAAGTATGTAACATAGTACTCAAGTTCTTTTACTGCCTTCCGTAGTGCATACATAGATACATGTATGAGTACAACAGCAGTTTCAAGAAAAAACTTCGGGAAGTACTCAAGTAATTCTTTATCTATTAATACGTAAACCGTATGTGATGGTTACCAGTAAAAAGGCACAGGCTACGGTATGTAGTGCGACAGTGAATAGCGTGCAGATAGAGCAAGTGGATCATTTAAAGTACTTGGGCAGTTGGATAACATCGGATGGGGGATCTGATATGAATATTAAATGTAGAATTGGTCAGGCAAAGCAAACATTTATGAATATGAGAAATGTATTTTGTGCAAGGAACTTAGGATTGGGAGTTAGAAAGCGTTTATTAAAGTGCTAAATTCTGGTCAGTACTATTGTATGGCTGCACGTCTTGGGGGATAAACAAAAACATGGAGCAAAAGATTGAGGCGACAGAAATGTGGTTCTGGAGAAAGATGATGAGGATATCATGGACAAACAAACTGACGAATGAAATAGTTTTGGAAAATGTGGGATCAGAAAGACAATGTTTGACCACTATCAGAAGGAGACAGTGGAGATTTATTGTGCATGAGTTGAGAAGAGAAGGAGGGATAGAGAGGAATATCTTGGAGGCTGAAATGGCAGGGAAAAGGGCAAGAGGAAGACAAAGACTGAAGATGTTAAATTGGATGATGGAGAGCTTGTGAGTTAAAGATGGAAAACAGTTGGGCAAGGTTCCAAGAGATAGGAGAAAGTAGAGAGAGAGCATCGCCATGAATCGTCTACGGTATTTGATGCCAAGACACTAGAAGAAGAAGATTAATACCTAGCCAAGCCTCAGACAGAAGGACGAACCAGGAACATTTGGTGACCTCCAAAATTTAGCTTAAAAAAGTTGTGAAAATATATTAGAAGGGGGGGTTTAAAAATTGCAAAGAAAACTATTTGGTGTTAATTAGATATTTTTATGCAGTGGCTAATTTATCTAGAATTACTTAAATAATTTATTTTTCGGTGACTTGTTTCACGAGACAAATCTTTATGTGCAGTAATTAATGTATCCAGAATTATGCAATTAATTAGGCTTTGGTAAATAGTTTCATTAGATGAATTTTTAATGAATGGGAAAATGCTTCCGTCCGGCAATAATTGATAGCTGTTTTTATCACAGATTTGAACAAGGTGTCATACAGACTTATCTGTTTGTATCCAATATGCGTCTTTTGCTTGCTTACCCCCAAAACAAAGTATACATGGAAATGGTATGCAATCAGTTTTGCTGTCCAACCAGGTATTACTGTAACGATGTAAACAGATTGAAAATAGATTTCTTGATATTTAGGTCGTATTAAAAAAATCTCTCCGAAAACTCTTTAAATATTGAAAGGGAAACATTAAAGTAATTTAATATAATGTAAATTTCTGAACTGCCAAAGTTTAATAACATACAGCAAAAGGGAGAACTGATTAGTGAACATATAATAATCTTCGTTTAAACATTATTTCCTCAACTTTTTGTCCCTTCATTTTTGTTGGTATAACTTGTGTTTTACCTTTCTTTAATGTTTTTTCCATATTTTTTTCTGTCGTGATTTTTGTTTTTCCTCCTTTTGAAGTTTGCATGAGTTGCATCTTTTCATACTTTAAGTTGAGTTGCATCTTTTCATACTTTAAGTTGAGTTGCATCTTTTCATACTTTAAGTTGAGTTGCATCTTTTCATACTTTAAGTTGAGTTGCATCTTTTCATACTTTAAGTTGAGTTGCATCTTTTCATACTTTAAGTTGAGTTGCATCTTTTCATACTTTAAGTTGAGTTGCATCTTTTCATACTTTAAGTTGAGTTGCATCTTTTCATACTTTAAGTTGAGTTGCATCTTTTCATACTTTAAGTTGAGTTGCATCTTTTCATACTTTAAGTTGAGTTGCATCTTTTCATACTTTAAGTTGAGTTGCATCTTTTCATACTTTAAGTTGAGTTGCATCTTTTCATACTTTAAGTTGAGTTGCATCTTTTCATACTTTAAGTTGAGTTGCATCTTTTCATACTTTAAGTTGAGTTGCATCTTTTCATACTTTAAGTTGAGTTGCATCTTTTCATACTTTAAGTTGAGTTGCATCTTTTCATACTTTAAGTTGAGTTGCATCTTTTCATACTTTAAGTTGAGTTGCATCTTTTCATACTTTAAGTTGAGTTGCATCTTTTCATACTTTAAGTTGAGTTGCATCTTTTCATACTTTAAGTTGAGTTGCATCTTTTCATACTTTAAGTTGAGTTGCATCTTTTCATACTTTAAGTTGAGTTGCATCTTTTCATACTTTAAGTTGAGTTGCATCTTTTCATACTTTAAGTTGAGTTGCATCTTTTCATACTTTAAGTTGAGTTGCATCTTTTCATACTTTAAGTTGAGTTGCATCTTTTCATACTTTAAGTTGAGTTGCATCTTTTCATACTTTAA
>RDPX01000099.1:2219252-2256299 GCA_003991215.1 Morbakka virulenta | reverse complement strand
CTGACAAAAAGGGTATCAGCTCTCTTTAAGGGGAAAATGCACATCTTGTAAAAGGGGTGACTATGAAATGAAAATATTTTATAAAGTGGTGCGACGTCATAAAAGAGTATCCTATTTTATCTTAATCACCTGCACGAGCGTGATGATCTCATCGACTTGCCCACACCAGACGAATCCCTAAAATGGGAAAGGCTCAGAGTTTCATTGAGCGCAAAATGGGTTGGGGTCGTGTTCCAATTTTGTCCACCACATGATAATGTCAAAAATTTATGCATAAATTTTACCATGTCTTTAATTAAGATCCGACAACAAATGAAGTTGACTTTACAGCTATTGACGGCAAAGTTTTTTGTTATCCTAAATTAAAGTCCGTAATAACAAAAAGTTATGATTTCAAATAAAAAGCAATTGTCCTACCCTCGCTAATATAAAATTATCGGATTACCCTCTGGGCTTTTAAATACATGTTTAAGAATCCAGTATTTAGTCCTGCTTCTATGTTCTGTAACTTAATCTATCGAAATGAAGTACCGTCATATGAAGTCATTTCACTGATTTAGATATTCTGATCGTACACGGAGCATCATTCATGATACAATCCTCCAGCCCATCCTTCAGTTTCCCTCTGGAAATTTCCTTTTCAAGACTACGAACTACTTGTTTTGTTTTAACTCATAAGACACATATCTTAAGATAGGTATATCTCTTGTTGATTTTGGCAGAGGATTTTAGAAGCTTTTTTCCTCGATAGAACAGCACCATTATTTGAAATGATTAACTAAAGACCTTAAATGTCATCTTTGGCTGACAGGATTGCACAATTCCGTCTGATCTGTGCAAAGGGTGACATGGTAATGCTTTCCAGAACAGTTTGGGGGTGTTTTTAGGAACGATAAGTAAATGAATGAAAATTCATAGATTTACGTTCTATTTCCGTGGAATACTGAAGTTTAATTGTATTGTTGTGTAAAGTAACTGGATTAATTGAATATCTCTGTGCTAATTGTTTCATTAGATTTATACTCGAACCCTGGCTGGATTATTCCAGAAATATCTAAAAATGATTGTTCATAGATTCTGCAACGTATTAATACGATTTTTACACACACCATGATATATGTGTACACACACACACACATATATATATATATAATTGATAAAGTAGCAATTATTTCTACAGAATGCCCTGTGTAGATAACTGAGCAAGTATAAAGTAAGGTAAAGCAAACAAGTAAAACTACGTACTATTTGTTTCTTCAATTTCTAGTTATGTGTATTAATCAGACAAACTGATTTTTTTCAAATGTTCTTAAAGAAGGAATTGTTTTGAAATTATTTATGCAACAATGACAATAGTTAAATTTGACAACAATAACCATTCAAATGGAAACAAGTTATTAAAAATGATATTTTATGTCTTCAGGATGAATTTTTTTTCTCTGTTGGCATTTGCCAACAAATTCGGTTGTTTTGTTTAGCAGCCCTGTGGCGTGAAGCTCTTTCAATAGTCACGTTCTCAGCCACACACAGGTCACAAATTTTTGCGCCCCTTCGGTAATTGATTGCGCCGGCAGCAATGCTCCATCATTGGTCGTATTATATTGTTCCGTGATGAGCAAGGCTACCTTGCTGCCTTGTTATAGTTAATGGGCGTCATGGTGGAAATATTGTAATGAATTCAGATATTAACATTGAGTCAATTATTGCAATTAACAAAATGGTAAGATTATAGGATACTAAAGATGGTTGATTGATTTCTAGTCTGATTAGGAACGATGAAGAGGTAAATCACTCTAAAAATCTGGTGCATCCTAAAAAAAATATTATTGTGTTTTCACAAAATATCCTTAAAATTGTAGTAAATCCTTTTGAAACCAAACAAATATCGTACCCTATTTTGGAGGAGTGGTTCGCTCCACAGAGGTTATTAAAAATTGGGAAATAAAATATTTCCACCACAACACCAATTAACCTTGAAGACGCAGCGAGGCGCACTGATAAAGATAAACAAACAGGTTGATTTTGATTCAGGTTGCTGCGCAGGTTCATGCTTTCTTTTATGACGTCAAAATGTTTTTATTCTTTGGCGACAACCTTTGTCTTGTGGCTTGTTTTACGTTACATTGTCATCCTGTATATTGCAATGATGACATTTAGAACGTTGATTGGGCTTGTGGGCTGCACACGCTACAAAAAAATGGTTTATATTTGATGAATTCGACAGCAAAAAATCTCCTACGGCGAGCTTTGGAAGAAGAAGCTCCTGTCCCTTCATTCCACAACACTTTTTCTCAAATTGTCATGTGCAGTGTCGAATTGAGTCAAACAATAGCAGGTCTGAGAAGAAGAATAAATACAAGGCGCAGACCTCCTAGACTTAGTGGCTCAAACAAAATCAGAGTGAATAGAAGCATAGGTTAGTAATTATCCTGATTTAAAAAGAAATCAGGATGATCACTTACCACAACATCAAAAATGGTTTTAAAATATGGGTAAATGTTCTGAAACTCAACGTGTGTTGTAATGTTAAAACAAGAGGAACACGACAGGAGTCATCCATAGGTTTCTAAAGTCTTTTAATTTCTATATTCTGTCAATTTTGGTGACTGCTTGGGAAGTTTTAGTAAGATTATTTCCTAAAAATAGTTAAATCTTATCATAATAGCTGATGGACCCGAGAGTATTAAAAACCAAGAACTTTCGACCCAAATGCAGAAAAATCACACTAAGTAAGTGCTAAAGCCAGGTGATTTGAATCATTATGACTAAAGACGTCGAACCCTGAAATTTGGGTCAAGTCAATGGACCAACAACGTCTCTATTGTGGTTTGGCTTTTAAAGCCTTTATGAGTGTTAAATGCTACTTAAAAACCCACCAGGGACATTTGGTTTATAAATAGCTTCAGAGAGTGGACAATTAACATTATAGCTTCTCCTGGGATTGAGGTGTTTGACCTCACAATACCAAGAACAAAAAGTGAGGCAGTCAAATTGATAACGAGGCCCAACAAATTTGAACCTTCCTTTCATAACCATTAGCTCGTGAGCTTTTATCATCTGGATGCTAAATTGACTAGTTTCATTCAGTCGATACTTCTCCGTGTTTCGGGGAATAAAAATAAACAGATTCATGTATGGAAAGACATCATCGTATAATATTTTATGTATGTATATACACATACACACATATACACACAGATATATATATATATATATATATATATATATATATATTAAAATTTGTCTTACCTTCTGTCCTTGACTTTTTACATTTTATTCTCTTCCTGATCGATCCCTGATAGCCTGTACTTAACTGTATGGAGCTGATGGCAAATGACCACTTGCCATCTTTTCATCTTTTCCTTCCGTAATATCTCTCTCTCTCTCTCTCTCTCTCTCTCTCTCTCTCTCTCTCNATCATCGTATAATATTTTATGTATGTATATACACATACACACATATACACACAGATATATATATATATATATATATATATATATATATATTAAAATTTGTCTTACCTTCTGTCCTTGACTTTTTACATTTTATTCTCTTCCTGATCGATCCCTGATAGCCTGTACTTAACTGTATGGAGCTGATGGCAAATGACCACTTGCCATCTTTTCATCTTTTCCTTCCGTAATATCTCTCTCTCTCTCTCTCTCTCTCTCTCTCTCTCTCTCTCTCTCTCTCCCCCTCTCTCTCTCGTAGGAGCAGAGGAAGAGCTGGCTGAAAAAAATAAATTTCACACTATATTTGTACGACAATTGTCGTAATATTAACTGGTTCGACAACTCTTTACGTCAATTACAATTACATCTACTAGTATTCTCTGAACCAACTTTGACTATATTAAGTAGTATCACTGTCTTTGATTTGAGACCAGAGGGACCCATCTTTCTTTCCTAACACCGTTAACATTCATTACTCAAATACAATCTTGACGTATTTTTGGAGATTAAAGAAAGCCTCACGTTTTGCTATTTCGATCGGATGTAATAAACAAAGGCATTTTGGTAAAAATTTGTCTGGGACCAATGTTTGTAAACAAGTTCTCCATCATGTCAAGGTTTCTAAGTACATTTTAGGAAACTGCTTGATGAATCTTAAACACAAAATCAGTGAAAATACATTCAAGGGAGTGATGGTTATTTGAATAAGTGAATAAGGAATGTAGCTTCAGTGAAAAGGTTGTGATGAAGATTAGTACCATTTAAATTCTATCAGGTATAATTATAATTTTTTTTGCAACATTAATCTGTGGTAAAAGCTATGTAAACTCGTACGCACTCCACACTTTAGGTATGGTCATCTATTTTCGGGTTATTTTACGTATTTGTAAAGGTATTTAAGCTTTGATTTTCTAATTCGAGCATAAAGAACATTATCGGAAGTGCTTTCAGCAAATTAGTGTGTAATCGATGGTTGGCAAGGTGCGAAACCTGGCTTACCCGGTATTACTTGGCATTTGTTGACTGGTATACGGTATTGGCTTTTTACCATTGTGCAATCAATCAGTAAGCTTTGGTCTTCACCAATGTAACAAGGCATTTTTCTTTCTCCACAAAGAATGTATTTGTTGGTACCAGATGAACGCTTTCGCAATCGCTAAGAAATCTCTCGCAATCTCTATTTTTGCTCCCTTAGTCCTTAGAGCCACATGTTGTAAAAAACCTGTATGTTCGCCAACATGGCGGTTCTTGTGTTCGGCAACAATCACAATGTCCGCTTCTGTTCACTTTAAACCCAGTAGTTTCTATGCCTCATACTAGTCCTCTTCACGACAAAATTAGGAATATATCGATTTAAAGAGGCTGAAAACTAGTCTCTTAACTATTCAGCGGTGCCAACGACAATGCTCGTTCTGAAAGTGATGTTTTCTGTACCTTTTGTCTTCCTTAACTTGGAGTAGGAATTCAAATACTAGATTCACTTTTGAGGACCAAATATATCTTACATTCTATAGATCTTGCAAAGTTTGAAGCATCTTCCCTAATATTGTATCATGTTAACAACGTTTGACGACCAAAGATAACACGAAAGAAAATATTGCTCTTTTGTAATGATACGAATAAAGTCGAGCTACGTAAAAAAGGCAGCGACAAGCCTACATCGTGATTGGCTTCAGCAGCCCTTACCAATGTAATTCAGACATTTCTTGCATAAACGTGTTCGAAAGAATGTTGTTTTTACATAAACAAGAACGTAAATGGGAGTATTGTTTAGAGAATGCAGAGCTACTTTTACCAATGGGTTCCTCAAAATTCAATAGAGAATGTTTAACAAGCTCGGCCAACCTTCTAAGTACAAAAGATCAACTATGCTATACGTCGTATGAGATTTTGAAGACCAACAGTAGAACTGTAGACAGAGAAAAGAAGTATATAAAAAGCGAGACAAATGCCTGAAAGACAGAAAAGTGCTTCCGTTTGACGTATGAGGTTTAAAAAAAACAAAACAACAAAACCAAACCGCAGAATGACAGAAAAATGTCGCTTTAGAGGACTTAGTTGTATGAAACACAATTCAGTTCTATCCAATATAATTTGTTTGCTGTTAGAACAGGTAAATATGTTGATTTAATACTCAAGTATCACCGTTATTTACAATGACAACGACTGTAAATGAATCATCTATTCATATTTTAATATCATATATTACATTACAAGTCTTTCCTCTCGGTTTGTTTTCTTGAATTTCCAATAACATATTGTATTATACCTCGCTGTAATACTGAAGTGTTGTGTCTGTATCGATAGTGACTTGCATTCAGAGCAACTGTTTTTCTTGGAGTCAATTTGGCTCTATCTTTAGCTCAGTTTAGCTCCAATTATAAAGTAATTCCTGGCAAACTATGGAGGATGGTCTGCTATACAATAATAAATAATAATAAAGTTTGTCATGCTGATTATTCGATATTCACTGCGCATACTTTATTGCTGTTGCATTCAGACACTTGTCTCACATTGTTTAACTTTCTAACAAACAAGTAAATAATGGTCTTAATGATGAAAGTATTAAGATGTTCAATACTTTCTTATTTCTCATATGCTTCTTTCCTGTCTTTCTTTTTTTATAATCTTTTCTGTGTTTGTCCATCTTATTTTTCTTATCTTTTTTATCGTTCTTATTTTGTCCATCTTATTTTTCTTATCTTTTTTATCGTCTCTCCATCAAAAACTCGTATCGTTAATTTACGATTTTTCCTTTGCATAAACGAAAGGAGGTAACACGGGCACTCAGGGACGCGCAAATGAGAAACTCTGATGTTTCGAAACAATTGTTCAACCACACCCATTACTTTTGTCCATTTTCCTCTGTCTGTTGCTGTAGCTTTCAATCTTTCTATGTCATTATAACATGTTTTTTACATATCTTTCCTGTCACTTGAAAATGCTTGACTATATAGACTCCGTGAAAGCAATAGATGTAAAAGATTTATCTAGTCATGTGTCATAAACGTTTTCTGAGTACGTTTCAAACCACAGTAATGTTACCAGACTGCTAATTTTACTAGGAACAGCTCTGTTACGCTTTGACTGTGTGGACCTACGTGGTGAGAGAGAACAAATTGTGAGAGTGGCCCAATATCGATCTTGTTTTTGTTGTGTTCCTTTCCTCAGGGCTGTAAGCCATATCTGTTGAAGAGTGTAAAAAATATAGTTAATTTGGTTGCTGTGTTGATATTGGCTTCTTTACCTATAATCTTTTTTACCACAATTAAAGGCGTTATCTTGGATCAAGCAGTGTTACGTAATTTTTTTAGCTCTTAGTGTCACATTTTTAAACAGCAATTTTGGATTCCTTCCCTATTTGAACCTAGGACCGCTTAATTCAACATTGTAGGATAATGAACAATCTTTACCATATAGTCTGTCAATTTTTATGTTCCTCTCTCCAAGTGGAACTTGGTTCTTCAGTTTTGACAGTAACTTCCTTGAGAAACAACCTGTTAACCTGATTGTTGGAGGCAAAACTTTACCACCGGATATGTCACCAACATATCTCAGAGTGACCTTTGACCCAACAATTACCTGGAAAAACAGACTGACATGCCTACCACTAGGACCAACCTGCAGATGTCTTTGATGAAGAAACTTTCTGGGATCATGCACGGAGGTGACTACATAATGCAGAAGAAGATCTACACTGGAAGAGTCAAATCAGTCTTAGAGCATGTGATACCTACATGGACTGCAGCAGCGACGTCGAGCCTGGAGAAAGCAAACAAAGTCTAGACCCAGGGCTCAAGAATCATCACAGGAGCTGTCAAGTCCATCCTTATTCAAGCAATGGTATCACTGACAGGCTGGAATCCCTGGACCAGAGCAACGACACAAAAATCCCCACAAGGTCAGCCAAGTACAAGAGACCAACGAACAACAGAATATCAGAGTGAATCTACGTAGTGCTGACTCAAGCGAGAGAGAAAGAGAGAGAAAGAGAGAGAAAGAGAGAGAAAGAGAGAAAGAGAGGAGAAGAGAGAGATAGTAATAGAGAGAGAAAGCTTCCTTGCAGGTTAGATCGCTAAAACCAAGATCCAAAGGAGCAGGCCAGTACTCCAATATCTTTGTAATAATCCTTCCACCGTTAAAGTGAGAAGACTTCACAGAGATACCCCAGCAGGTCCCATGGATCCTCTAGAAGGAATTACAGTTTGATATAGAGAAACGGCTACTCGCTCTCAGCTACATTAGGGAGACTACGAGACGCAAGGAACAAATATGGACTGATACGTGTTCCTTACAAGCATTGATTCTCAAGCAAAAATATATTGAACAACAAAGGTTCACAAACTGAAATCAAACTGTTTTGACGATTTCTCCCGAAGACCTATAAGTTCAAACGTGAGTACCGGGCTACAGGATTAATCTTTCTTTCACCTTTTCATTTACATCTTGTAACTTGCTAACTTGTAAAGAAATATTGTTCTGATAATGACCTCTGGAATACGAGGTCGAAATATTAATGTTAGGGGAACTTAAAGCCCTCAGTCTCTTATCACATGTCTGATTATCTGAATTAGCAATCAACTTTGTTGTCTTTCTTACTCTTTCGCCGTGGTGAATATGATGTTTCAGTAAAGACTATTAATATGCTCAAAGCAGGCTTTAGGTAGTTTTTTAAATAATTGCACAGATCTCGTTAACATACCCTTTCCCAAATAGCTGGCCCTTGGACATCTGTTGGTATTGCTGTGACTTCAAATTCTTGCATGAATATTTTAGCAACCACAGAGGATGTGTGAGCTTCCAAGGATATACCGTTGATTTGAGAGATGTCATTGTTGAAGAGGAAACATGTCTTGGTAAAACGTACTCGTAGGCAAATTAGGGTATCTGAAGGGTTCAGTGGCGCTCTTGATGGTAATGAATCATCATGTTGAATCAGGAAATTCAGAACTTTATGGACTCAGAGGAAGCCATAGATATAAAGATACTTTTCCGATCGTCAGGCTTGCCTGACGATGGGAGAAGTATCTCTCGAAACGTAGCTCAGAAACGGCTTACGATTCATGACATGATAAACCTCTTACATCTTTGTTCAAGGAGGTCTGCAACACTTCATAGGTCACCATCAATAGGAATACTTGTGTATGATAATGTGACATCAAAGGGAGCTAAAAATTCATCTACCTGGTTTCTTTTGTTGTGTTTTTTAAACTCTTTCAGAAATATGGATTTCAGCATTAAGGAATAAAACACAACGAAGACAAGATAGTTTTGGGTCTCTCCTCAAAACAACTCGATCCTCGAAATCCTCGAAACAGGCTCGCACTTTCAAAGTATAATATAGCTGTGTCTAATTACTTTAGTATCCTAGGAAACGTATTTCTTGAAACGTAACTCAAAACAAGGTTACTATTGATGACGTGACAAGACAAAGTTGCGATTTCTGTTTTGTCTTTTTTTAATGTGGGTTTTTTTTATCTTTCTGATCCATCTTATCCTTCCCATTTTTTTCTCATCTTTGTATATTTATTATTATTATTTGTCTTTCCTTTTTTTCTTTCTCGTGTTTCTTATCTCTACTCATTTTTTTTAAATTTTTATCATTTTAATTAACATTTTTACTGCCTTGTCAAAGTATGTTAAGTATTTGAAATGTATCAAATTCACATCAGTACGTTTATAGACATATTTATGAACGTGTCCAGTATTTTCAGTCACTTTTTAAGTTTCTTATGATTATTTATTTATACATCCAATGATTTTGATTCTTCTCACAATTATTTAAGCACCACTTATAACTCATAAAAATCACAAATTACACGAAATACCTTCTCTTTTGCTGAGCCCTTCTATTTTTATACATTGTTAACATGTTGCTCTTTTCGGAATGAGCTAACTGAATAGGGTTTTTTAATGAGAAAACTGCTGTATAAGGAACAATTTCGAAGCCCTGAAAATTTAGGTAATTTTTCACCTGGAAATGACAAATTCGATGACAATTGTTTTGAATTTTTGTTGAAGAGAGTTAAGTTTCCACCAAGCTAAACAAATTTTTTTTTCTTTTTTTTTTTTAGTTTTAACGTCATTTTTCCCCAGCAATTGGAGCTCAGACCGTGCCCTTCAGAGGGACTTTGATTTGGCAGTGAGGAATTTCTTGGCCGGATGCCTTTCCTGACGCCAACCAATGGCTTCTTTCTTTGTAAAGTTCCAAATTCTCCTCAACAGCTCGGGGAATCGAACCCGGAACTCTTGGTTACTGGGCAGTTGCACTAACCATTAAGCCACGGCTCCTCACCAAGATAAACAAATATGGAATGTTAATCAAGATAGTAATGAAAAAAAAGTGATTATTCAACAAATGTTAGGAACGATTTTATTAGCTTTATATCTCCTATAACATTGTCTTCTATTAATGTGCTTATCTTGCTCATCTTTCACCACCGTCGTCCTGCAGTTCGGGTGACGGGTTTAACCATATTCTCGGCTGTACCAGACTTCTCCATCGGGGCAATCAGCAGTATTTGTCCCTCAAAACAAAGTAAACGCAGATCATTGTCTTCATTTGATATACTTTTTATTAAAGAAAAGTGAACATTTCTGCACAGACCAGAAAACGTTTTTGGGATGTAAAATCTGTTTGGAAATGGTCTGTTATTAAAAAAACGTCACTAATGAAGGCTTCCCAAGATTTCTTATGGAAAAACAAATATCCACCGCATTCAAATGAATTGAATATGGTATTTACCAA
This sequence comes from Morbakka virulenta, assembly GCA_003991215.1. Lineage (NCBI taxonomy): Eukaryota > Metazoa > Cnidaria > Cubozoa > Carybdeida > Carukiidae > Morbakka > Morbakka virulenta. The sequence continues at coordinate 2,246,099 of RDPX01000099.1, read as the reverse complement.
ATATGCTATTTCCAACATTGGAAATGAAGTTATGTCTTTTGGTTTTCTATTATTCTTCGCCTTCAGCAGAATCTCCTATAACTGATATTTGAATACGAATTTCCGTTCCATTTTGTTACTAAAAATAACCTTTTTCAAAGTTATGTTGATTTAAATCAATTCAGCTGTATACCAAGGAACCGCACAAGTAACCACACATTTTTCAGTATTAAGAAATACGGATCAAAAACCTTTCTTTTGCAGAGTTAGGGTGTTCTATCTTAAATAGTTTTGAATTACTCTTAAGTGGCAAGAAGCACCCTTATACTAAAATAGTAATTCTTATTTATAACCATTTTAAGAGTAATATTCCTAATTGTCATGTCAAATGATGTGGCTTCCATTATGTGAGAATAAGAAATTTCGGAATGACAGTTACTGTAAAATAGTCTAAATTTTGCTTCTTAAACCCATCTTTTACTTTTGTGGGGATCTGATTTGCTTTTTTCCCATTCAATAGACAAAGTCGTACTAGATTTCGTCTTTGGGATACAAAAACTTACAGTGATTTGCCCCCAAAATAAATAAAATAAATGAATAAATAAATATGTTTTTTCATAAGGCTGAATCACTTTTAGCAGGCAGTGTTGATAGCACAAAATATTTTATCATTTCTGAAGTCTTGTTTCATAATATTTAAAGAGAAGTTACAGTTTGGTTACCTCGTGTTTAACAGAATTAAACTGTTTCTATGTAACCTGTGAACGGAGGTGTTGTGTTCCCTGCAGTATGCCTTTTAGCAGGATCATCCTCACACAGTTTTATTATTCAATTCAAAGGTCAAACTTTCACATTTTCCCCCAATATAACAAAACTTGAATCTCTCACATTGTTCTATTTTAACAATTTTTGCAAGCCGGTTCTTGTGCCTTACCTAAGACAATGTTAATTATCAAAAAGAAAGGAAAAAGTTACTGTTATATATTCCTCACTTTCTACTTTAGTAATACTGATAGTCTAATTCTTTCTCCAAAAGTTGGACTCCTCGGCTTTCTTTCACAGATCACCTAGCATAATGTGTTTACTTTTTATTTTTGCAGCCATTCGAGAATCTGTCAAAATTACTATTATTAAAATTTGAAAAATTTTATATCACCCTCTTCCAGAGGTGACTATTAATGTTCTTTTACTTGTTTTTACTATTGGTCAAATATGGTTGAAAAACAGTACCCTAGTTTTTCTTGTTGATGGTGATGTTCAGGAAATGTTGAAGAGCTTTACACAATATTGAGTTTCAAAACGATTTTTGATAGTCAGAGACTGCTTTTTATGTACTAATAAATTACCACATGTCATGGGTGAAAACCACTTGAGAAAAAGAGTTGAATAAGATGAATCGATTGGCAGGTGAATGAAGATGAATGTTATGGCAGAGTTGAAAAAATGAATGGAATGAATAAAATTCGATGCCTGTTAAGATGACTTGTAAACAAATATTTATTGACATTAAATTGAAAATGTCAATGTTGTAAGCATATATATAGGATGCCTTTGTGTTTTTAACCATTAAATTGTCCACAGATGCAAGGGCACTGGACAAGAAGACATTGAAATTGCGATAGATGTTAGGCACAAGTGGTGTTGGTAATCCTTTTTTTATGAAGAATTTTGCAAGAAAGAATCATGGACAGCGCAGCTTTTCTGTTTTATTCTCAGAAGGTAAACCAGTTTTCCATAGAATCAAGGGTATTCACTTTTGATAGAGGAATTTGAATCTGAGCCAAGGATTAGTTTAATGTCTGTGGTAAGATAACAAAGAATAATCCATTGTTTACCCTCCCTTTTTATAGCTGTCTGATACAGAAAAATTTCAAACAATTTTTGCTACCTTTACAAGCATGAGCCACCACGACTATTGGTCATCAAAGGCAAATAAATTGCGTTTTATTGCTTTCATAATGTTCAGAACGTAAATTTGCTACTGAATAACTTTGAAATTGCAAGCCATCTCTACAAAAAAAGAGGACAAAAGACACCTGCAATTTGATAAACCTCGATGGCTTTGGTTTTTCTAGGTTTAATAAAACATTGGTATGTCTGTATGGATCACATTTGACCTAATATTGTTACTGCACAGTAGAGTATTAATCTGTTACTTGGTTTTGGTGGCAGGATTGGTACAACCACAGACACACCATCGCTTCAGACTACTACTAACTTTATGCTTCGTCAACACCGAAAGAGTCAAAACACACCCTCCATTTAATCCTTGTTACAAAAAAACACCCTAAAAATAGAAAACCAGTAACACAGCGGGTGAAACAGTAACAAGATGTAAGTTTAGAATAAAAGTTTATTTTAAAACTATTTACTCATACAGTTCAATTAAAGAGTTCGTAATAAGAAGAGTTCATAAAGTTAAGTTTCATACACAAGTTTGACGATGAGTTGATCAAATGCTGATCCCGGTCGTTGACTTGACACAGATACACGAAGAGACGTTTAAAGCCTCGGACAGATATCTTCTAAAATGTGAGCAAGTAACTATTAGTTAAAAATAGTTAACTATAAATTAGTTGACCCCAACCCTCCTGGCTGCTCTGTTAAACAGTCATTTTAAATTTTATCTGAAAAATTTGGCAGGCACTTTTCTTCCGTGGCTTTACTTTACACTGACGCTTTGCTGATATAATGAGAACAGAATAACGAATTTCGTATATTCTCCATAAAACATTTGCTTTCTCGGCCCTAGACGTTTTTTATATTGAAAAAACAAATATGGATATATGCAATAACTTCATTTTAAGTCACTCTTTGAGTGAGTTCTTTCAGGCAATCCACAAAACGAAATTATGTACAACTTGGGTCAGTCATTTTGTGAAACACCTTTGAGGGTACATTGTATATATACTCTTGAAATTAGCATGTAAGACAGGGGAAGCAACGTAGTAACAGAAATGTTGCAACCATAAACTATATGGACTCCACGTATGGGATTTCATTACCACTAATTCTTCTTCTTGTGCACTGTCAAAATCGTTTCTATGTAACGTACTCTTTATAGGTTCCAACATTGATTTACTGCTCCGTTTGGCAATTCCCTGAAAAAAAAAGTGATTTTTCGTCTGTTCCTTCCCCTTCTATTCTGACTCAGTTGCATATTCTAGAACTAGCTACACATAAAAATCCAGCACTCACCGTCTTGCCAGTGAGGTGATATTTTGACTGCACAGAAATGTTTTAATTTTTTGAAAAGTGTCACTTCATCTGATGTAATTAAGATTCCCAGATAATTAAACTGACTCATTTGTTTGAGTTTGATTTGCGAACCTACTTGTAACAGGTTTTGATAGTCATCTCTTTCGTTAGTACTACCACTCCTTTTAGACTAGATAATATAGCCTCAAACGTTCAAGTGAAATTTTGTATTCTACCCCACCCCACCCCACCCCCAAAAAACAAACAACAACAAACGAGGTCACCATGACCTACCTTTTTAATGTCCACGGGAAGACACCGTTGTCTTGTTATCTCAACCTCAAATGGAAAAAAATTGAAAAACTTGCAAGAGTATTTTCTGCAAGAACGGAAAATTGGATAGGAGTATCCAACTTTCTGCTTTTCACTCTTCTAACTAAGACGTGATATTTTTTACTTTTTATCAACATTGCGCTTTACTAACAAGTGTTGTTTTTTTTGGGGGGGGGGAATAGGTAAGGGTCCAGTATTAAAGGCTCTAAAGGTTAACTAGGAAAAGTTGTTTTGTAATAAGTGATATTTTTAGAGGTTCCTAACACTGAATGGTTGTAAACTCAGGTTAAACTAAAATAAATATATCCTGCTTACTCACATAAAAGTGGCAGTACATGCAAAACATTGGCGCAGATAGTTGACCTTAGAAATACGATACTATGCTTCCTTAATGGTCTTTTTTACTAAATTGTGTGCTTTCAACAAATTTGTTGTCATTTTTTTAATTCCTTGATAGGTCAAGTACCACGTTCCTCATATTGTCTAAGTGGATACATGTGAGGAAACTGTCAAGTAAAGAGCGAATAAAGCATGGATAAAGGGTATACGACAATGGAGCAGTATCTGCGAAAGGAAACCCGATCTTCTTGAAAACTAACGTCGGCTATCCAGCATTCTTCTCCTCCACGGAGCAGAATACAGGACAGTCCGCTAAAAAAGGCCGTTAAATAAATATGTACGGCTATACCTAACGAATTTAACACCTCCACTCTTCCTCGTAACGGTTCCTGGCGATGCAAGGTTAAACCCTCTCCGTTACATAACGATTTCGTTGTGGATCTCTCCATCAATGACAATACATCAATGACAATACATTGATTTGATTTTCAACGTACACTTTCTCGTAGATATCGTTATGTTGTAGTAAAAAACACACTTTCTGGTGAGCATAACATGTAAAGTACTTCTGGAATAAAAATGAATCAACACCATTAATCCTTGTCTTTCCAAAGAGGCTCTCGTTCGTCTGTGGGTGTCAGATTCATGACGCACTTCGGGTACACCATCCACACCCAGATTAAATTTGACTTCCTCGATCTCAAGCCACTCCACTTCTTACATCTGCATAACGCAGAGTAACTTCGGGCGATTCTTTCCGGTTGTATGCACATTCTTTGTTTAATGTTAATGTTAGAATCTCTCTTCTGACGTATTTCTCTGTACATTTCTAAGAATATTCTAAATATTATATTTAGGCTAAGAAAATTTTTAATACTAAATTTAGGGCATGACCTTCCGCCCTTTTCAACTGCAGACGCATGCTGCTCCTCAGTTATTTTACCTTGTTCCAAATTAATGGTAAATACATTTTCAGCACCCAAATGATAATCAGTCACTCGATCTAGTGAAATAAACACGATTCATCTCACAAAAATTGACTGATCAATAGAAGTATGCAACCACAGTGACAACGGATAACAAGCTGCGTTTGAGAAATCCGAAAGTAATGACAGGGCACCACCACTTCTCTGTCTGCAAAGCCTAAAACACGTTCAAGTTAATCATCAGTAGCTTCCAAGACAAGCTTGCAGTTTCTATTATTAAAAGCGAGAAAGTATAATGTGACTAATCCTCACGAAATGATGAGAAAGACAAGAGGATTTCAGCCTTCAACCCTGTATCAGTGTATTCTCTACATTCTTATGCACAGAAAAGAGGCGTTACCATCGAGTAACAATTATGACCACTTAATTTTTCAAAGACTAGAAAATAGACTATTTAAAGATAGTAAGTTCCTGGTATAGAGGCTTTGAAGAGACTTTTTATGCTCCAGATCAAGCCATGCCATGCACAAGCCATTTAGCTTTCGTGGCCGTTAAAAGGTTAAAGACTTGCAGTCAGTTGTCGTTGTTTCCAAATAAATAAAAAGTAACCACTGTGGTATATTATGTTATTCCAAATGTTTGAGAAAAAGAAATCAGCTACTTCTTTGGTTCAACACATTTCAGCCCAGCTACTTGGTTTTGCAACTTTACTTCAAAAAAGTGTTATTACAGTAATAATGCATACACCACTGCCTGCCACCACTTAAACATGGCATAATAAAGCTGTAAACTTACTTATGACAATATTTCTTAATAGAGATAAAAGATTTTTCTACGCAGGCTTTGATTCCGTCCTCCATTTCTCATTCAGGTACTTGCATTGCATATTCAGCTTGTTGAATTCCTTGAACTCCTACTTCAGCTCCCTCTAAATTTCAAATACATTTTGTTGCGATTCCCGTGTATTGATGACTGGAACAATATTATTATAAGTCTAAAAATGCTTTTAAACATTTTAATATGAAAAACGATAATCGGTTGCCTTTTCTTAATGCCTTTTGGACATGCTATGTAACAAAGAAGTTCTGAGTAGGATATCCGTGGCGGAAAAATTATCTTGTTGAAAAAGCCACTGATTGGGGTCAGAAAGGCTACGCGGCCATAGAAACCTATGATGTTTCTTGGAGGGGCATCGTCTGCCTTCCACCTAACAAAACAAAAACAATAAAATGATAAAGCACTCCTAAGCCAAATTTTACTTACAAATAATTCGTTGTCGTGAGCTCTGGGTTTTGTACAGCATGAAAACCATCATTGTTTTTGAAATCTATGTGGACGATGTTTGATGTAGTTTACAACCGGATTGAATTTCTGGGTGAAGACAGCTTATTTCATTAATGCCACCTACGATCCTCTAGGCAGATCGTACAATGGGAGATAAGATACAATATCCCTAACACGCTTCTTTTAATAAGAATTTATTTTATTAGAATATCGAGGCTGAAAATGGGTAAAAAATTAAGGACATTCTATCATAATCATTCTAAATATGATTCCATTCATTGCTTCATGTCACAGAAGTTTAATTTCTTCTTAACAACTAAAATGAACTTGAATGAATCATCCGAAACAATCACAATAACAATGTAATAACTTCAAAGAAGAAAACCAAATGAAATCGAACATTGTGACGTCACTCAGTCACAACAACACACATTTCTTTACAAATATTCAATTATACGTTTTAACAGATACAGATAGTCGCTCTGTCGTTACATTGTCTAATCCAATTCAGAAGAGGAAGAAGCAGGGTGACTCTTGGAGGGTCGAAAGGATTTCAAAAGTCACTTATTTGCAATAAGCTGTAGTCATGCTAAGGATATATAAAGGTATATAAGACTGGTATTTGTCAAAAACGTTAAGCACGGCGAGGTTGAAACCAAAAAAACACTATTCAAAATTTTTCAAAAAAAAGGATCAATATTTTCAAATTTTTAATGAATAACTGTTTCTGACTTTCTGTTTACCACGGTAAATTGTATTATACATCACATCATTTATTTTATTCAAAGTTATGGTAGACTAATTGATTTGAAAAAGAATTGCAACAAATTAACTCGACACGACAATTAAATGCTACACATAGATAAAAGGTTCGTGTTTCCTTGTAAAGATATGACTGACCATTATTGGTCGGAAGTAAAGTTTGAAATAAATTACTCAGTGACAAGTTAAACAATGCAATTTGTAATTTGACTTACTGATAAATGTGTGATACGAACCCATACGGGCAATGAAAGAAAAATCAATCAACATGATCTTATTTTTTAGCAATGTTGACCACTTTAAAAAATTACATTACTTGAGTTCATTTGATACAGTAATAATACTCGTGAGAATTCTATGAGGCATTTTATAAACTGAATGTAGATCATCAAACTAATTTCGGAAATTAATAATGAGGGGAAATGCTTGGTGGATGTGCCAAGGACCTTTTGAGGTTGGCTATCACCGAGATGGAATGTAATCATCTCAAAGAGAAGAACATTTCTTACTCTAAACGACTCTGCCAGAGGTTGTTTTTGGGTACAAAACCAGGTGTAGAACAAGAAACTACCACTAAAATACCGCAGGTCACGAAATTGCATTGAAGCCACTTTTATTCTAATTGAATAAAATCACGACATGGAGACAACAGCATGTTTAAAAGTCAAATCAATGGAGGTGTAATACGTTAATATGCTGTGTTTTGTTTCCTGTCGTTTCGTTAGTTAATTTCATGCGGAAAGTTTTAAATCATACCTGAAAAATTTAGGGTGAAAGGGGACCCTTTATCTACACAGCAATATATTTTTACATAAAACAATTTAGAATAGCGAGAAAAAAAAATCGTGATTACTTCACACGAATAACGTGATTAATCTATTTGCTTATTACATTATTTTGGTTGGTAATGCTGGAGAACGATTCAGTAGCCACAGTGAAAACGAGAAAAAATTACAGAGCACAGATATCTTTGGATATTAATGATATACAAGACAATAAAAAAGTTAGTAAGGGAACGCAGGGTCATTCCCCTGTTCTTTATAACTCCAACCAATGGGATCAATAATTGCACTTTTGAAATATTTTCGAGAAGGGGAAATCTGCTCAGAAGCGGATACAAACAATTGGGTTAACACCTTGATAGAGAAATGTTACCTGGAGGGAAAAGTAAAGGTTTCTCATCTTTTAGGATAGCAAAAGGTTGCCTACATGTTTGTTTCGTGGCAATTGACTGGTCATCAATCTTTTTCTTGTTGCTCTTTTATAATTTTGATGAGTGTTTGTACCAAAACACATACCTAAGACGACCAAAAAACAATATAAAAAAAAACCATTTAAAAAACAACAATAAAAACAATCCAACTGTAACAATAATTAACAATCCAAAAATAACTGCAATAGACAATCAAAAACATTCTACAATAAATAAATTGTAAAACAACTGTAGTAAAAAATCCAAAGGCAACTTTGATAATTAATACAAAATCAGTCATAACAAAAAGCATTCGAAAAGTAACCATAATTAACAATCGAAAAACAACTGTACAAACAACCCCCAAACCATCATGTAAACAATCCAGAATGACGCACTCTTATCGTTCCGCGATTTATTAATTCCGTTTGACCGGTAATTCTATCAAACATCAGCAACAAAAGAGTGATCGTCACTCAATTTTACGTTGTGTTTTGTTTATTTCACGAATAAAGTGTTTCGTGTGATTTTAATACATGTGTATCGAAGAGAACAGGTGCAAGGAAACAGAGAAAAAAAGGTCCCTTATGTGTAGTAATTTTCAGTCCACAGAATACATGGTATGTCATTTTATAATAATCTTTAGACAGGATAGCTGTTATCAGTTATAAAATAAACTGGTTTTCCTGCAAGTCCTGTTAGGGATTAAAAAACAGAAGGTAAAATAAAAGCAGCCTTGCAGCAGATTGTAAACAATCTGCTGCAAGGCTGAAAGTGTAGACGAAAGAACTGTTGGAACCTTGTGGAGGTGCATTGGTAGACTTAGGGCATCAGCGCAGAAACAATACTCTACTCTGGGAGGACTGACGACCAACACCACAAAAAGGAGTGACAGTGATACTAAGGAAGGCACTCGAGAAGTACTTGATGGAGTGGAAACCAGTCAACATCCGATTAATGAAAATCACTTACTGAGGGGCTAGCAAATTAACCTCTCCATTCTAAGGAGTTACTTACCCACTAACANAAAGACAGAAGGTAAAATAAAAGCAGATGGCTACTGTAAACAATCTGCTGCAAGGCTGAAAGTGTAGACGAAAGAACTGTTGGAATCTTGTGGAGGTGCATTGGTAGACTTGGGGCATCAGCGCAGAAACAATACTCTGTTCTGGAGGACTGACGACCAACACCACAAAAAGGAGTGGCAGTGATACTAAGGAAGGGAGTCGAGAAGTACTTGATGGAGTGGAAACCAGTCAACATCCGATTAATGGAAATCACTTACTGAGGGGCTAGCAAATTAACCTATCCATTCTACGGTGTTACTTACCCACTAACATCGCTGAAGGTAAGGAGAAGGGCAACTTTTGCAAACTATTACAAGGTGCCTTAGATACAATTCCACGCCATGGTATGACAATAATAATAGGAGCCATGAATGCGAAAGTAGGGAATGACAACGCACTATGCGAGGGAAATTGGCAAGCGTGGCTCTGGAGATATGAACGAGAACGGAGAGAAGCTCCCCTTTGCGCCTTGAACAAGTTGATCATCGGAAGAAACGTCTTCCTGCCGTGACGTGCACAAGTTGACGCGGTAGTTACCGAATGGCCAAAACATAAATCAGATTGACCACTGGCTCATCAATGGTACCTGGAGAAGACCCCTGCAAGACGTGACAACGAGGAGAGGGACCAATGCTGGGAGTTGCCATCACCTTGTCGTAACACACATCAAGTTGAAACTGAGGAGAACAGAGGAGCAGCAAGTTAAGACGAATATATTTGAATTTCATAAGCTGAAAGAACAAACAAACTAAAACATGATTTTCAATTGAGATGAAAAGAACAGCTTTCAAGCTCTTTAGCAACATGAGGAAGGAGAGAAAACACAAGAAATGTTGATGTAATTTGAAAGCATGTGGAATATATTTTTCAAAAAAAGCAGCGAGACTAACTTACAACATAGGATTGCAGCAAAAGAGAGAATAGTTACAAGCAGCGACATTTAATATCATGGGGCGTGCAAAGAAGAAGGCAGTTGATACAAAATGAGCAATACTAAAGGAAAAGTTTGGCCTGGAAGGAAGAGACGCTTACAAACAAGGAAAGAGAAACAAGAAGGAATACATAAAATCTTTAATAACAGAAGCAGAAAAAGCAGCACAAAGAGGGAAAAAGGAGTGCTTTACAACATAACAAAACAAGTTTGTGGCAAATTTCAATCCTATGCAAACGTACCATTAAATGAAAAAAAAGGTCTACTGCTTACTTCTGAAAAGGTGGATACAGTATTTCAGTTTATTGCTGAATCGACCTGAACCGGTACAATCGATATCCATCAAACCAGTAGAGATTGATTTAGATATTAACTGTAAAGAACCTACTAAAGAGTAAATAATAGATGCATAAAAACTCTTAAGAACAACAAAGCTCCATAAGGTAGCGGACTGAATGCTGAACTATTTAAATCAAACCCAGAAGAAAATAAGAATTGTTCACCATTTATTTGAACAAATCAGGGAAGGAGAAATGGCTTCTGTAAATTGCATCAAAGCTAACATCGTGAAATTACCGAAAAACGATCCTTAAATAAGTTTAATAATTTCAAAGAAATAATGTTTCTCTCTGTCCTCCAGGAAATTTCTTACAAAAATAACCATAAACTGGACCTCAAATGCCGTTGATAAAATCCTCCGACAAGAACAGGCAGGATTCCGAATGAAATAGAGGTGAACAGATCAAACGTTCACGCCGAGAAATATCATGGAGCATGTACAGAATGGCAACACATACTTTATATCAACTTTATAGAATTCCAAAAGCATTCGATAGCCCTCACAGGGAGTGACTTTGGCAAATACTTCGGGATAACTGAATTTCAATCAAAATCATACAACTCATCAAGGGATGCTACAACAAATTCAGTTGCACTGTTAACGACAGCAATTTCAACATCTACATCAAGACGGGCGATCGACAGGAATGTGTCATGTGGTCGCTTCTGTTTGACTTTGTTATTAATTAGATGAAACGGAAGATAATGGAATGGCCACTATGTGGGAGCCTCTGAACGCCCTTTACCTGCCTTGACGAGTTGGATTTAGTTGACTACCTGGCTTTGAGGCCACATACACATATATGCTCACAGAGCCATATCCAACATCAGACGGCCCATTTATGTACCTATGGAAGATAGATTGGCCTGAGAGCTGGACAAAAGAAATCTGAGACCATGGTTTTGAATGTAGACAATCCAACACCTGTGAAAGCCTATGACACTGGCATGCCCATTGCCGAGGAGGAGTTTACCTATCACAACAGAATTGTTTAAGTCGATAGAGGAGCTGAAATTGATGCAAAAAACAGACTCAACAAAGCCAGAAATTCCAGGAGAGCCTTGAACAATGTTGGGAAATCTGCTCAGTACTAGGCTAAAACAAAATTCAAACTGTAAAATAGTTGTATGCTATTAGCTCTCCTTTTAGGGTTGAAGTGCTAACGCAAAACCAAGTTTGATACTGATAAACTTTCAACTTTCAACTTTCCACACTTCTTTCTTATGCAAAATTCCATAAACCTTCTGGCCTAACAAACTCTCCAATCACAACCTTCTTCAACGATGCTGCACTGTTGACTTAGCGACCTTAATCCGTTGAAAGAGATGCAGGTGGATCAAACATGTCCTGGTAATTGAGCATGACTCTAGCCCTAGAGTTACTTTTCGCTGGACGATGGAGGTAAAGAGGAGATGCAGACAACCTAGGCGGGCCTGGTGGAGGGGAATGGGGGAAGAGATGACCGAATGTAACAAAACTGGACAAAATTCCAGAGGCTGGCCTGCAACAGGGACCCGTCGAGAGTCTTTGTTGATGGTCTACGCGCCACTGGAGGTCAGGGTAGCAAGGTGGGGTAAGATCAGTGCAAAGCTCTAACAGAAGCTTGTTATACGGAGATGCCACAATAAAAATGCAAAGATTTCTTGTCCATTAAAGTCTAATCTTTGGTAGCTTTTGTTGCAGTTTCCTGTTGTTTTGTTGTTTCCTTCTTTCATCTGATCAATAAAAGGAAAGGGTGATTCATCAATGGTAACACCTCCTCCTGCACAGCATTCCGATATAGATATTAGATTTCGACGATACAATTAGTCAAAGTAATTGGTTAGGACGCACTCTATGCACTTGCACACGGACAAAATAGGAAAAGTTCTTTACAGCTGCGTTAGTGTTATAATGCTTTTATTGGATACATTAATACCGACAATGACACTGTAGAAACAACAATGTAATAAAGCAAGCCATAGCAGTAATGAGTACAAGCTAGCAATTATATTTATATATTAACAACTCTTTATAGTCTATGTGTAATAAAACAGTCCTTTCAGGTTAGTAATGTTTCATAATAAGATAGATGACACAACAGAGCATTTGGATTAATATTATACAGAAGTATATGTGCAGCATCATGCATTTAATATGAATGATATAAAAGTGCACTTCAATTGTAGTATACAAAATAACGTATTACGAAAAAAATCATAACTCCAGCAGGGGAAAACATTAAATCTTTAACTAGGGTACACAGTAATGTCAGTATTACAGTTTCATCAGTTTGCAACAGTCTTTAATAGTAAAATCAAATAATACACAAAATGTAGTAGATAACTTTGGCCAATCTCGGTCTTGCCCAATAAAAAAATAATCCTAGTTATACTTCCAGTTCTGTTTGCAATGACTCTAAGTATGGCTACATGCAAATGTTATTTACAAAACTTGTGTAACGTTACTAAAAACTATTTAAAATTCAACTCTCAAAATTTGTTGTAGAGTTATTTATTTTAATAATCCACGGAAGTATAGCTTGTNCTGGTAATTGAGCATGACTCTAGCCCTAGAGTTACTTTTCGCTGGACGATGGAGGTAAAGAGGAGATGCAGACAACCTAGACAGACCTGGTGGAGGGGAATGGGGGAAGAGATGACCGAATGTAACAAAACTGGACAAAACTCCAGAGGCTGGCCTGCAACAGGTACCCGTCGAGAGTCTTTGTTGATGGTCTACGAGCCACTGGAGGCCAGGGTAGCAAGGTGGGGTAAGATCAGTGCAAAGCTCTATCAGAAGCTTGTTATACGGAATTGCCACAATAAAATGCAAAGATTTCTTGTCCATTAAAGTCTAATCTTTGGTAGCTTTTGTTGCAGTTTCCTGTTGTTTTGTTGTTTCCTTCTTTCATCTGATCAATAAAAGGAAAGGGTGATTCATCAATGGTAACACCTCCTCCTGCACAGCATTCCGATAAAGATGTTAGATTTCGACGATATAATTAGTCAAAGTAATTGGTTAGGACGCACTCTATGCACTTGCACACGGAGAAAATAGGAAAAGTTCTTTACAGCTGCGTTAGTGTTATAATGCTTTTATTGGATACATTAATACCGACAATGACACTGTAGAAACAACAATGTAATAAAGCAAGCCATAGCAGTAATGAGTACAAGCTAGCAATTATATTTATATATTAACAACTTTTTATAGTCTATGTGTAATAAAACAGTCCTTTCAGGTTAGTAATGTTTCATAATAAGATAGATGACACAACAGAGCATTTGGATTAATATTATACAGAAGTATATGTGCAGCATCATGCATTTAATATGAATGATATAAAAGTGCACTTCAATTGTAGTATACAAAATAACGTATTACGAAAAAAATCATAACTCCAGCAGGGGAAAACATTAAATCTTTAACTAGGGTACACAGTAATGTCAGTATTACAGTTTCATCAGTTTGCAACAGTCTTTAATAGTAAAATCAAATAATACACAAAATGTAGTAGATAACTTTGGCCAATCTCGGTCTTGCCCAATAAAAAAATAATCCTAGTTATACTTCCAGTTCTGTTTGCAATGACTCTAAGTATGGCTACATGCAAATGTTATTTACAAAACTTGTGTAACGTTACTAAAAACTATTTAAAATTCAACTCTCAAAATTTGTTGTAGAGTTATTTATTTTAATAATCCACGGAAGTATAGCTTGTTGCCTAAACTGTTCAGAAAAGCATTTTTTTAAAAATAATTTAAACTTTATGCCATTTTGCTCCAGAACCTGCACATTTTAAGACCAGAACATGCTCGCGTGTACAATCTCATTCTGAATTTGAGATCTGTGTGCAGGCAGCTGCTGTCAGAGGGAATATCAATTATGCAAACAAGCAATAATACCACAGGAAGTCATGAACTGTATTTTGTTGAGCTAGTAATCTAAGGCAGGATACAAATTTCCTGCCTGAAATAAACAACTTTATAAACAGAGGCTGACGCAACACTCCATAATCGTTGTTACAATAAGCAAGCGCTTGATAAATACATGTGACATATAGCATATAGCATATACTTTGGTCAGAGGTAGTTTGTATTTTACTTAAAAGTCCGAGTCTGTAACTGCCCTGCCCGTCAATTGGGTCGATACATATAATAGATAGTCATAAAATTACACAAAACTTTAACTCGTACGAACATTATTCCAATGCGATTTCAATGTAATCCAATGCTTGTATTGCGTGTCCAGCTTAAGCTCAACAAGTGTTCTTTCTCAGTCTGTGCTTCTAATAACATATTATATATTATATATAATAACACAACAAAGAAATTCCAGGGGGCAACTTATCCTTAATCCATGAATAACAAGCTGCTAGACAGTCACACTCTTCCCCTTTTTAAATGTTGTATTCAACATCCATTTAAAACTATGCTCTAAAATCAGGTAAAGTAGATGAATGAGGTTCCAACCATTTCAAGATCTCTGAAGTAAGTTTCAATACTTCTTGCTGTTTCATCGACCATATATAGTGTTTCAATCCAATCTTTGCTAGTTTTTTCAACAACGCAAGTGGGTCATTTTCTCAATTAAATATAAATTTTTTATCGGATGAGTCACTAAGTAAATTATGGAGAACTTACTTCCAACAAACACGAGCTATGCAAAATAGTTTTCAAATCTATATAACACCAGAAGAAAGCAAAACGCAGGAATATATGTTTTCAATAGCTTGATACGGGTAGGATGGTAATTGAGAGTATCTGATTTCAACTTGAGCTGTAACATTTACTTAGCACCGTGGATAAAATGCTTGTGCCATTGGGGATAAAGCGTTATTACAAATCCTTATGTTGGGTTCTCTGTGGGACATTAAAGTGATGGCAAACTGCATTTCAGTCACTCGATTCTTAAAACGATTACATACAAAGCATGTAGGAAGCTGTCGTTGACGAATGGGGCGCACCTCTCTTTTATTCGATACATCTTGTGATTTTGGTACCTCCGCTATTTCAGCTGATACACTATTCTCTGTACTGTTTCTTTACCAAATTAATTGTGATGTTTTCTTCCTCTACTGTGGTCCTGATTGATGCTCCCTGAGGTGAAGGTATCTCTTCGTTGTGGATCACACCATAAAGTTTTGCATGAGATTCTTCGTCAGACTGAACAAGTTGCAATTGCAGGAATTGGCTGGCAGGTGGTCTTCTCATTACTCAACGCATTGGGTGTTACAGATAAATTTTTCAGTTTCTTGATCATTCACAGTCCCTGAAACAATTGGTGGTTCAGTTCTTTTATCTGTACCAGACGAATTGCCGGGCAGGACAGTTACAAGTCCGGTAGAAACTTTTTTGTAAACAAATTGAAAGTGTTGGTCCAGATTGAGTGAAGGGTCCACTTTGACATCCAGTTAAAAAGGTATTGTTTTTGTACAGAATAAATATGAAAGAACATTTGTTATTTAAGTTTAAAAAATCAAATCTTCAGTAAAACTTCTCTGGTATATATGGTATTTCTACTCTTCTTTTCGTCGTTTAGGATATCAGCAAAAGCTATCAAAATTATCTTGGGCATTCATTATCTTCATCGTCATCATCATTATTTTAATCATTATCATCTTCTTCATAGTCCTTTTATTAATTCCATTATTTATTGTCTTTTATTATTCTATTTTTAAATTTTAAACAGCTTTATGTCCTTATTCTATTTTAATAGAATTTCACATAATAATTATAATAGATAATTATAATAATATAATAATAATTATAATAGCTTTGGCATGAGAACCATCAGAACCAACGTTTATTGAAGCTTACTCAAGATCTTATAAATTATACTCAATCTTATCTAAGGGATTTCGTATTATTTTTAATATATGTTGTACTTGTTTCAAGGATATATGGATACATCTATTTCTGTAGAAACTGGATACCATTTTAAAAAATTGTGTCTTTTAATGAAAATGATTTTTTATAAAGAAACAGTTGATTTGTAATTTTTTCAGCTTCCATAAAACATTGCTTTTAATTTTCTTGGGAGTCTTTTTTCTCGGCATCTGATTGGGAAATTCTGCGTTGAAATTATGATAAGGTCTGGCTTCAGGGACGTTTGCTCACTCTATCGAGCATAAAAGTATTTTATTTTGTGAGCTAGGTTGTGTAAAATGTTAATGAATTACTCTTTCTGAAATAAGCAGTCTTGTACTTCAGACTTAATTTAGAAAATTGCAGAGATAATTATCACATTTTGATCAAGAGAAAAACGGTACGATTTCATTTACTGGTTAACTGTTTTATTTGTATTCGCACATATTTTTTGTCGTATCAACCTTGGAATTGACCAACTTTATTAAAAAAACTTTATATAATAAAGTTTATCGAGCACTGAAATTCAGTCAGTCATGGATCATTTGTGTTGATTTGAAAAGCTGATTTCATGCTTATCAAACAGAGAAGCAACATAGTTTAACGAAAAGTTCATTTTGTAGTTTCAGTGTGGCTCCTGTGTAAGACTAGACATTTTAGATTAGAAAACTAATCTAAAATGTAGTAGATTGTAAAAGTACCAAGCCAACCACTAAGAGAGACATCTTTTATCAGGATCAATTTTTGCACCTGGGATTATCTTCTGTGTCTGTCAATGACTCAATGTCAAATAGAAAACTTATCATGGTGAAAGGATGATGTGACCAGTTTCAGTATGTCTTAACCTTTGTGACACAGCTCTAGACCTTTATAATCCAATTACAACACCCAATAAACTGCTCTAACGTGCAATCCACGGCATGGAGGGAACTTATTGACAAGAAAAAAAACCCTGGAAATTTCTCTTGTTAATCACGAAAAATTATAGCTACCATTACAATTTATCACGTTAAGTTCATTACATAACAAATGTGAGAAACTCGCTGGAACAGACTACCTTTAACTTCCTTAGTTATTAATCATCATTGTCATAATTAATATGTTAAAATATGCCCGTATCCAAATAGAATACAGGTATTTACTCAACGTTTGTCATCTTTGTCATCTTCGTTTTTGCAGTTCAGTGACACAAGCGATCTTCCCATACCAGAAAATTAGTAGAGAAAATAGTGTTGGCAAAAATTTTGACGAAAAAAAGAGGGCAAAAAGAGAAAAATGTTGTGAAATCATGAGGTACTCTTGCTTAAATTCTGTATTGCAGAGGAAACAAACAGAAAAAAGAGAGAGAAGCTGCTAAAGTCTTGGTGTTGTATGATTCTCTTCTGCTTTGCATCGATACTGTGGCTCATCGCTTTGGGAGGGGGAGAAGAGGGGGACCGTTTATTTCTTGTTGAATTAAAGATTTAAATTATGAAACATCTATACGTAGATAAACCTACAGATTTATTGGTTATATACAGATGGCCCTCGACATTGTTGCTGACGCCGTACTAGAAAAACCTCAACAAAACATTTGCTACAACGCGGATTAAGGGTATGAGAAAAGTTCCTTTACTTTGTTGTTTCCCAGGCTAGAAGCATTGGCGTGAACCCTTCACTAAAGTCAAATATGGTGTTATTGAAGTTTAAATGAATTAAATGAAATCCACTGACTATAGACTCTTAAGTCTGTAAGGCACGGATATACTGTAGAGTTAAGTATTATCACTGTTCATAACAAGGAAACTCTTTCTGCCTCTTTGTATTACTTTCACGCCGGAAGAAAACGTTTGCTACATCATCATCATCTGACAGGAGATTCAAAGTAAACCGCCGTGGCTCTTCATTTCCTTCTGTCCTGCACCATTCGGTACAACTTAACCATACTTCTTCCACCAGAAACCTCTGTAATGTTGTCGCTATATCTAACTTCCGGTCTTCCTCTCCCTCTCGTAGCATGAACCATTCCAAGTAATAAATCACTGGTTTTATCCTTTCCCCTTAGTATGTGTCCAATAAAAGCCATTTTTCTACGATTTAAAGTTGTTAGTAGCCTTCCGTTTACATCCATCTTTTGCAGTATCCATTCATTTGTTTTCTTTTCAGTCCAACTGATGTGAATTAGGCGACGAAAGCACCATAATTCAAATGCTTCAATATTCTTCTTGTCGATATTTTTCAATACCCAACTATTACTATTACTACAAAGAAAATACTTCTACACACATTAATGTTAAGCAGTATTTTCTTTGTAGTAATAGTAATATTTTTGTCTCACCATATATTTGTTAATGAGATAATTGCACTTTTTGCTACACATAACCTTTGGCGGATTTCTCTTGTGTCATCATAATTATTGTTGATACATTTTCAATTATTTCATTATTGTTAATACTAATGTGCTCTGCATTATTCTCATTCTGGTTTTCTTAGCTATTTTCAGAACTTTTATTTTACTCGAATTCAACGCAGATCCAAACTGCAAACTCGACTTTTACTCTATTAACTAAGTCCTGTAATCCATCCATGCTACTGGCTATCAAAACAATATCATCTGCATATCTCATATTAGTAATAATTCTACCATCGACCTTGAAGCTACCAACAAAACCATCCAGTACATTTCTTATTATTTGTTCCGAGTAGATGTCGACGAGATGTGGGAAAAGAATGCATCCCTAGCAAACAACTTGCTATATTGTGATCCAGTATGTTAGGCCATGTGATGTTCTGACTGCTGCTTTCTGTTCTCCATACAGCTATTTAATTAGGTCAATATTCTGGGCTGGGTATCCCATATTGCCCATTACACTCCACAGTAGATTGTGAGAGACCATGTCAAAGGCTTTCTTGTAATCAATAAAACACAAGAATACATTTTTCCCATACTTTCGGTTTTCTCTATAATCATTTTGAGATTGAGAATTTGGTTTCGTGTCCCAGTTCCGGGTCTAAAGCCTGCTTGCACTTCATTAACTTCTTCATCCATCTTAGTGTTCTATGATTTTAAGGAAAATTTCACTACTGTGACCGATGAGTGCAATGATTGGGTTGTTACAGCATTGTTGAATGTCGCCTTTCTTTGTTATTGGTACAAAAATTGACTTAACCCAGTCATCTGGCCATATTTTTTTTGTTCCCAATCAATGCGCAGAGTTTGTAAAAGTAGCTTATGATATAATCCCTACCATTTTTAATTAATTCAGCCACAATTTCATCAACACCAGGACTTTTTCCATTCTTGAATTCCTTGATTGTCTTTTCGACCTCTGAGTATAACGGAGGTGGTTCTTTTTTTGGATCAGCAAAGAGTGGAAGTTGTGGTTCATTAATGTCATACTTTTTCTGATATAATTTAGTGTAATATTCCTGCCATTGCCTTTTTACTTCTTCACTCTCACAAAGAATTGCTCCATCATCTTCATTCACAGTGTCCATGCTTGGTCTGAATTTTATCAAAGTAACCACTGCAAGGGTGCGTATTTTCGTAGAATGATGAAAGTGGACTGGTTGATTTTAAATATTACGACTAAAAAGACATTAATTATATGACTGATTACATGTGACTTGAGTTTGAAAGTTTATGTGAGGGAGATTATGCTGTAATTGTCAATTATCAAGCTGTCAATTACACAGTAAACAATTTTAAATATCTAGGAGCATGGATGGAGAGCACAGACAAAGACTTCAAAGTGAGAAAAGCTTTAGCTTGGAGCGCATGTCATAAGTTAAGAAAGATATGGACATCAACACTCTCCAGGAAAATTAAAATTAAACTATTTATCGCTACAGTCGAATCAGTGTTACTTTATGGTGCAGAAACCTGGACCCTAACAAAGACAATGAAAAAACAGCTTGACGGATGTTACACCAGAATGCTACGAATGGCCCTCAATATTTCATGGAAACAGCATATCCCCAATAGTCATCTATATGGAGAACTACCTCCAGTATCCATCAAAGTCCAACAGAGAAGAATGCGGCTAGCCGGACATTGTGTCAGACACGAAGAAGATGTAGCCAACAAACTTGTCCTATGGCAACCAATGGATGGGCATGGAAATCGAGGAAGGCAAAAAATTACCTATGTAGACAACATATTGCAAGACGCAGGGCTGGACAATACAGCTGAGTTGAAAACAATCGTGATGGATAGAGAGTGCTGGAAGGATTGTGTCTCCATACTTGGGCGATGTGAAAATCGACTAAGATAGATAGATAGAATTACACAGTGTAAATTCGTAACAATTCGTTTCATAAAAATATCGTACGAAAAAATTTCTAGCCAATCAGAATGCAGTATTTTGTAAACAATTCATATGTTTGGAATCAATAAATTACACAGTTTGAACTGACAGGAAAATATAACAGAACAACGGTCACGTTTTTAGTAATTGCAACATATATCTAACAATATAGTACAGCAGAAAAATGAAAAGAAGAGGAAATATGTGATATACAGTAGCAGTGAATCCTCTCAATCTCGATGAAATTTTATTTTTGACATTTGTTGAAGAGCATGTTCATTTTTAACAGTATATTGTGTTTTAGTGATGAAAGAATAGAACCATTGGCGTTATTTTTCGCTGATTTGACATTTTTACCTTCAATGACAATCTAGTCATACAATTAATTAGAAATGACATGGTTTTTTTGAGTGATGTTGAATAAATAATCCCTCGTTTCATTCCTAACATTTCAAATTTCATTGATACGAAAATTCTAACATTTTCGTATAAAATTGAAATTGTTAAAAATTGAATTGGCTCCCACCAAAGCAAGTTCTCTAAGACATAATTGTCAAACGATAAAAAATACTGGAAATGAACCAGTAGAGTAGCCATGATAGGCTGATTCTTGGTTTCAATAAACTACTGTGATGCTGCTATAAACCTCAACAAAACATTTATTTATTTATTTTGTTTGCCAAGAGGAAAGAGCTATAATATTTTGGTTAAAAAAACCCACCCTAGTATGTTATTAAAGACGGCAGGGCGTTGGTAAAGCTTTTCAAAACTTTTATTTCGACATAGTTGTAGGACAGTGTCCCTTAAACAATTTTTTGAGTCAGCATCCCAGAATTCCATCATCACGACATCCTCGTAAAAAGAGAAAATTTCATAGAGGAACTTGTCTTGTAAATTAGACAGAATTCTACCACATCGTCACCCTTGCACCATAAAAACAAACTTTTAAGACCCAGTAGAACCTAAGGAGTCTTCTACTGTGTCCTTGCGTCATTGATTTTCAGATGTAGCGGCAGCTTATGACTCATACGTATATAACGTGACTAGCATTTTCTAAAAAACAGTAATTCTTTGAACTAACAAGAGTATACTTGATTATACTAAGAAGCGAAAAAGTAGCATGATCGGCTGGTATCTAGTTAGTTATAAATTCTTAAAATTTGTTGGTTTATGAAGGTTACGAGCTTAATAAGTTACCAGCGAACTAACGTGACACCAACATCACCAAAGATAAAGCTTAGAAGGTGGCGATGTATAGACTACACGATACAAAATGAGAATAACAACAATGCAACAGTTGCGCTGACGTGGGCATCTGAAGCTAGGCTGAAGCAAAGCTGACCAAGATGAACATTTTGAAGAACGATAGAAGAGGAGCATCAGAAACTCAGATTGAAATTCTAAAAAAATGTGGAACACGTAGCAAAGGACATTAAGGGACGACTAATGTTACTAAATAGATCATATGTACCACATGTAACATGGAGAAGATAAGTAGGTAAGATATTGGACAGTGCAAATGCGGCTTCATTCGCTTGTTGTACTAGTAATACAGAATTATTCATATTTTACTGCAGTATAGATCTGTTTGAGATAAAAATGAACATTACAGTCCAAGGGGGAAAAAATTCTCATTTAAGGTGAAATAGAAATTTAGTATGAATTAAATAAGATCTAAGAAAGGCCTTAAAGACAGGGCACCTACTAAGAGCATCATAAAGACAGGGTACCTATTTTCTATATTGGTAGCTACAACAAGTAAACAGATAAAGAAATTATCAGATTTAAACCTTTGCGAGTGGTATGAACTTGCGTGACATAAAAAAAGGCTGAAAAGATGATAGAAAATAGGCTTTTGATGCATTTTGTAGGCGTAGTGGTAGATTCACGAGAGACTGGGTGTCCCACGTATAAAATTGTCTTATATTTATTCTGTTGTGTATTCATTTTTGCAAATTGACTGGGGCGTAAGCTTTTTCATTTCGATTGAAAAGTTTAAATTCAACCCATGTAATTCTTTATTTTCTTCTGGCTTGTAAAACGTGTATCAGTGTCAAGTAGTACCTAGACATTTAGCTTTGGAAGGCTGTGTCTTTAGGTCCTTCTTATTTTGTAAAAGAATGCGAAAAATGTTCTGATTCCCTAGTGTGCGTGACCATATCGTTCGGGTGTGATCTATCCTCATTTTCAACAAAGGATCCATGTTCTGCCTTTGCACTTTTCTTTCTAACAATTTTTGTAATTTTTATGCAAAGCTGAACTGGTAAGTGCTTGACATTGATTCCTCAATGTCTTCTGAGGCTAAAGTTTAAGTTTCTAATAATTTATAAATTAATTAGCCGAAATAAGATTGAGGACAGTTGAAATCATAAAATCTTCGCACTAATCCATTCAAAGGGATGCCATAGTTAATAAAAAGGAAACCTTGCGTTCAGAGAATTAAACGTGAAAATAAGAGTAGATAAAGGTTACAAAAGACACGATTTGTTTTAGCCTCAAAGGTCAGTTTGTCGGTAAAAAATTGTACATGCAAACACGAGGAAAGGAGATAATGTCTAAATCGCAGTTTAATTAAACAGAAGAAGTTACCAACATAAAAAAAGAAAAAAGATTTACTGTTATTCCCAGACCAAGATAAAGCTATGATGAAAATTAACACAATCGGACATTTTTTACGTGTGGAGAGTTTTATTTCAACTGCATATTTATTACTCTGTCATCTTTTTTCTCTCTCTCTCTTTCTTTCTTTCTTTCTCTCCAGTTTGGAAATTTGGCTCTTCGTAATATGGAGATATGTCTATCATTTTACCCCCGTTTATTAGTGTACTTCGAAGCTAACGATCAATCCATTTATACATCAACTTGTCTTTGCACCCGTCAATTTGCACTTTGCTAATCTATTAATTTATCATTCAATCAAACACGACGGTCTGAGAACATGGATATTTTTCAAATTGTTGATTTATCTGTTTCTGAATCCATTACTTTCTATGGTTATGGCTATCAATCTATCAAAATAGCAATCTATCAGTCTATCAACAAGTAGTCTTCTTTGTCTGCTTTTCCTTCTTTTACTTCTTTCTCCTCTTTTTGATTTTAGTCCCTTTGAATGCTGAAGTGAACCGCTAAGTCCTTCCTCTCCATAGTTTTAGATCTGATTGTTTTCTATTGCATCTCGTCTTCTCATGTCTTTCTTTACGCAGTCCCCCTATCTCTCTCTTTTTCCTCGCTACACTTCGCCTTCCTCCCCCCACCCCCCACCCCCAACAATTTTTATCGCTTTTTTCAAACTGGCTCTTCTTTTCTTCTTTTCATATGGTAAAAGTATCTTAAACAACATGTTTTTACCTTTTTTCCTATACAGTGTATTTCAGGCGGATATCAGAGCTTTCTCTTCACTTCCTGGAAGAAATCAGTCTACTAATTTATCATTATAAGGATCAAACCATGTATCATCCTAACCTCTTCATTTATTAATTACAGTATCAGGTAATCGTTCAGATTAAGTTTCTGCCTTTATTTTTACATTAGTTTGATTCACGTATTGAAAGTGTGCATAAAGCTGTGAAAAAGCGCTAAAAGATACGTGTAGAGAAATTTGCAGATTGTTCGAGCCGACGTTTCTAACAAGCTGCGGTCAAACACAAAGTAAAATTATAAGCTCACATAAATTTGTAACCAATTTGAATTTGTGTAACTTTGGTTAAAAATGAATTTTTTAAATTTTAATATTACTTTGAATTGAGTAATGTTGTTAAGATATTAATTTAAAAAATTAAATGTTTTGTTATGTTAGCCTTTTGTGTGTCTTTCTTTACATATCTTTCAAGCAGATTGGTGTGATAACCCTTCAACTGCCCTTTGATATTGACTTTGTAATACACTTGGTTTATCACTTGGTTCATCACAGAAAAAACAGATAGGCCTATCGTCACTACCTTCTTATCTTATTGTTCTCTGATGGGAAAAGTATCAGCACTTTCTTCTTTACTGTTAATCAGCTATCCTTTGTCTGCTTATCGCAATGATTGCTCTGTGATACTTGAGATGTTTCCATAGCTGTTCGTGCCAGAGTAATGGTCTCCTCTAGCCTCTTCTTCAATTCTAATACATGGTGATTTGTATTCCTAAACTTGAGCGTTTTCTCTATTTGCCAAAAGATCTCCCAATACCGAATGATCTCTTTAACTCGTCCTCCGTACAATGACTCAAACGTGGAAAGTTCAGTACTTCCTTGCAAGAACTCAAGATATAAAAAATGCATTGCTGTAGAATATTGGCCCGATTACAGTGGGCGTTGTTGCCTAAGGTTTTTTACCATTACTTTAAGGATTCCATTAAACATCTCTCAAAATACGTTACAGAGCCGCCTGAATAGGATAGTGAACTGTTGTCTGATGCTCACTAAGCACAAAGTTCTTTCATAAACTCAGACGTAAACTGGAGCTTGCGACCACTCGATCATTGACAGGATCATTATCACAATATTCTATTCCTGATAATTAGAAATGAAATTACTACATATTAATACACTAAAAAAGGACTCAGAGGACGCTAGAAAGGATCACCTTTACCAATCGTTTTCTATAGGTCGTACAAAAATACCAAAAGGCAATTTATAGGGGTCATCACAAGGACAATGATTAGCAACTTAAAAAAAACAATATGTTGAAGTAATAGGAGATATGGTTTGGATAAGAGATCCTAATACTGTGTAAGGGTTTGCGAATTCAAAGCGACAAATTAGAGGATGATCACCGGAACGATGGTTCGTCTTCAAGGACGTCTACAAAGCAACATGGCTTTCATCTTATGGCAACTAACAGAGCCAATTTAATGATAAGCTCATTAGCCTCATTTGCCTGTGAGAATATTGAGCATTCAATAAATTTCTACGTTAGCAATGAACAGACGAGCCTGCAGAAAACCAGATTTAACCAACGTCCACTTCTTAAACACTACAATATAAAAAAGCAAAAGCTGAGGATCAACGATCTACTCTGTTCAGCGGTGTAAAAACCAAAGTTATATTTAAATTGAAGGAGAAAATACTAGAGGAAGCTGACCACGCACAAAAGAGTAATGTCATGAAAGTAGTCCCTGGAAAATCCTAAAAGATGATACTTGGAGCAATTAATTTGAAGATATAGAGTGCAAGAGAGCGATCAGAGAGAGTGAATAGCATGAGCAGAATTCAATGCCGAAAAAATAGAAGACTAAGTTAAACCAACTTGCAATATACTTAAAAGGTGTAAATAACTTGAGGATACTGTATGGTTTCACAAGAGTTTTGAGTAAAAAAAAGTCTACAGTGAAAAAACATTTTGGGAAGTACCAAGGAGAGGGAAAAGAAGATAGAAAGAGAACTTGCATGGTATATTCAATCGCGAAAAGGAGTCGAACTTCACCAGTAACAGTGATATTGACAAAGAGGAATTAATTGATATTAGTGTGGAGTGATGTTTAGCAAGGTCAATTGAAACGTATGATTCTTTTGTTGAAACAGGAAGGCGGGGAAGGAAAATTGGAAAGATTGTCGATAAATTAAAGCTGTTATCAATATTACAGCAGAAAAGGTAAAAAATATAACTTACTGGATCTGGATATGTTAAGAGGTTACAGGGAATGAAGTTTACCATCAATGTTTACCAAATAAAGAAAAAGCGGAAAATATTGAAAAATTAGAACTTGAAATTATAAACTTAGACTACCGGTGTTGACAAGAACAATCTCAGGAGGAATTCTTATGGAAAAGGTGAAGAAATAAAGAAATGAGTAGTTAAGAAAGAAGTAGACGATTCGCTGAGAAACGAACCAACTAGTTTGAGAAATTAGCGAAAACATTTCCATAGAAAATAATAGTATAAAGGAATATGACTGAATATAACTTTTGAGTGTCAAGCATCGGTAGACATCAGCTCAGTTGAGTTTCAAAATCATTTGAGTCAATATACAGAAGTTGTTTGTTGAACATTTTGAGAGGAATTTGAATTTCATCAAATATGAAGAACTCCTCACGATTTATAAATATTAACTATCTCTGCCTTTACTACCATTTATAACGACGTTCAACCCCTGCTTTTTATGAAATAAATCCAATAGTAATAAAGAGACAACATGGTTAAATTCCGTAAGTACGCCGGGGTTTATATTCAGAAAAAAGCACATTTTAAAAGGTGCTATGAAAGGGGTCGTACATTCCGGATGAGCATATAAGGAAACTCGAACGAAAGAGTTTTGTTTCAAATCGTGCGCCCGGGGTTTATATTCAGAAAAAAGCACATTTTAAAAGGTGCTATGAAAGGGCCGTACATCCGGATGAGCATACAAGGAAACCCGAACGGACGAGTTTTGCTTCAAA
>RDPX01000099.1:2183216-2218772 GCA_003991215.1 Morbakka virulenta | reverse complement strand
CTCGAACGAAAGAGTTTTGTTTCAAATCGTACGCCCGGGGTTTATATTCAGATAAAAGCACATTTTAAAAGGTGCTATGAAAGGGGCCGTACATTCCGGATGAGCATATAAGGAAGCTCGAACGAAAGAGTTTTGTTTCAAATCGTACACCCGGGGTTTATATTCAGAAAAAAGCACATTTTAAAAGGTGCTATGAAAGGGGCCGTACATTCCAGATGAGCATATAAGGAAGCTCGAACGAAAGAGTTTTGTTTCAAATTCATAAGTTGAACAAACTATTCTAAACGTGGGCTCCTAATAAACACTCTGTTGAAATCAAGATGAAGATGTATTGCATTTTCGTTAAAAAGTAATATGCATTTGTAAACAAAAAGGAAAAATTATTCACCTATCTTTTATTTTTTCCAGTTTACGTAATGATGGAGTGTCTTTGTTTTCTGCTAGCGATCAAATGACTTTGTTTGTTGCTGTCAAATTCGCTTATGCAGATGCAATTTCTATAACTTCCTTTGTGCTGCGTTTACATGTAAAGTATTTACGTAGTCATATTGTTTTTGATGGTACATTCACATTATCAAAGAAATAAAAGAAGTACCTGACTTCAAGATTTTTCGAGCGTTTCAGAAAAGTCTTTATTATAAAAGATGGAAAGAGATAAAGTGCTTCGTTTTCATTTTCTTAGTCTTGCACGCAGTTACAATTATCTAATATAAACTGCGTCTTGACAATATTCTTGTTTTAAAACAAGTAGGAAAACAAGACTTTGAACCCAACCATGAAAGTCACAGCTTCTCAAAGATGTTCGGTTCAAAATTGTACAAATATTGAAAAGTAAACGAGGAGATATTTCAAACAGTTCATTAAGGATACACCTGGAGCAAAAAATCACTTGGAAACTGTCTGCCTTTAAAATAGAAAACACTTTTATCGAGATATTAATCCATTCTGACATTACTGTTTCAATGACCTAGGTGAAATAAAAGCTTGCGGATGAAACAAAGAGTAGAGGGAACAAGGCAGAAGGAGAGTAGCTTCAAGGGGTAAGGGGTGCAATTCCTCCAAAATGAAAAAATTGATAACAATTTGCCCTTTTACCGCAGTATTTTTTACTTGGAGGTTGCAAACTCGGTTTTCAAAAAAAGATATTTAAGTTATTGGCTTGTTCCTAAGTTATTGACCTGTGAAGGCAGAACCTAGTTACAAGAAAAAAAAATTAAAACTAACTGCTCTATCAACCAACAAGTAGGATGCCGCGGCTTTCTAATTTCCTCTTTCTTATCATTATCACGATCCCCAATACCTTGCTATTCTTTTGTAATTGATATCTTTTTCTGTCACTTGTCTACTTGAAGCAAGCAAAGTAATACTAACAATCTCTTGCTGTTTACGTAATTTCCTTCGATAGATAGAAATGACTAGGATTTTTTTTTGTGGTTAGAACATCAGCAGGATTAGTTTACTGTTGACAGTTACGAGAAACACGCGTGTTATATAATTGCTTCCGATTTTGAGATAGTTATTATCATTAACATATAATTAGCTAGTGTGTTTTAATTATCCGTATAATCATAAAGTTATGATAAATTTTGAAAAATGAATTTATTGAAATATTATGGAAAAGCGAGACCCAATGAGGAAAAACAAAATATATCACAAGAAGAGGCCAACACCGAAACTTCACTTTCAGCTACCGAGAAGAAAAAGGGTATTAATCCTGAAAGTAGCAGCCTTGTAATTCTAAAAGATCTTCCGAAGGATAAACCAAATCGCNTGATAACAATTTGCCCTTTTACTGCAGTATTTTTTACTTGGAGGTTGCAAACTCGGTTTTCAAAAAAAGATATCTAAGTTATTGGCTTGTTCTCAAGTTATTGACCTGTGAAGGCAGAACCTAGTTACAAGAAAAAACAAACAAAAACTAACTGCTCTATCAACCAACAAGTAGGATGCCGCGGCTTTCTAATTTCCTCTTTCTTATCATTATCACGATCCCCAATACCTTGCTATTCTTTTGTAATTGATATCTTTTTCTGTCACTTGTCTACTTGAAGCAAGCAAAGTAATACTAACAATCTCTTGCTGTTTACGTAATTTCCTTCGATAGATAGAAATGACTAGGATTTTTTTTTGTGGTTAGAACATCAGCAGGATTAGTTTACTGTTGACAGTTACGAGAAACACGCGTGTTATATAATTGCTTCCGATTTTGAGATAGTTATTATCATTAACATATAATTAGCTAGTGTGTTTTAATTATCCGTATAATCATAAAGTTATGATAAATTTTGAAAAATGAATTTATTGAAATATTATGGAAAAGCGAGACCCAATGAGGAAAAACAAAATATATCACAAGAAGAGGCCAACACCGAAACTTCACTTTCAGCTACCGAGAAGAAAAAGGGTATTAATCCTGAAAGTAGCAGCCTTGTAATTCTAAAAGATCTTCCGAAGGATAAACCAAATCGCGAAATCCTTTACGACTACTGGAAAACTGGTTTTATGAAAAAGAGCTCTCTTTCTGTGCTAGATAGTTCAAAATAGAGTGTGATTAGAATACATCAAAGAGGCGGATGCAGGTGTGCACACTCTTTACCAACATTGAAGGATCGATTTCCATCACATGTTTTGGAAATTAGAAATCCTCTTTAAAAGCTGGAGTAGACCTAACGAATTTAGACAGCATGCCCCCTCAAAATCTCATACAGATGCAAGAAAGCTTTTGGAGGAACAAAAAGAAGGGGGATTACTGTTTTATGTGTAAATACTTTGGTGCATACAAGAATACCCTGAACAAAAAATTTGGTATGAAGAAATTGTTCATACCATCCGATATCTTGTCATTAATGAATACACTTCCGTGGAGAAAAAGAAAACTCCGATTTCAGATCAGAAAGTGATGGTGGTGGGGTGTTCCTTAATACTTTCAAGGATCCAATTTTTCATATTCATCCAGAGTTGAAGAAAATTGCAGGAAACTTTCAGGTACGTTTTTGGATAAATGGGGAGGAAGTATAACTCCTCATTTATCCAAAACTTGGTCAATTGACGTTTTGCAATAGATTTTGAAAAAAAACCCTAGTAAATCTGTAAAATGCTACTACATCTTTACAA
This sequence comes from Morbakka virulenta, assembly GCA_003991215.1. Taxonomy (NCBI): domain Eukaryota; kingdom Metazoa; phylum Cnidaria; class Cubozoa; order Carybdeida; family Carukiidae; genus Morbakka; species Morbakka virulenta. The sequence continues at coordinate 2,215,658 of RDPX01000099.1, read as the reverse complement.
AATGTCCTTCATATCATGATGTAACACTTGATTATACCAAAAGTATACCTCCTCATTTATCCAAAACTTGGTCAATTGACGTTTTGCAATAGATTTTGAAAAATAACCCTAGTAAATCTGTAAAATGCTACTACATCTTTACAAGATGTCCTTCATATCATGATGTAACAGTTGATTATACCAAAAGGATTTTGGAAAGCTTCTAGTTTGGTGGAGGAGTTGAGCGTGCATGGGACCCATATCAATATTATATGAACAGGGACGACGCAGCGTCCTTAAAATAATAGAAAATTGATCATGTTATTGTTCCTGGAGACGGTACCAAATATATCGAAGTTCATGTAATTTACAAAGAAACCCCTAAATGTAATCCCAAGGCGCCTCGGCAATTAAGAGTTATTGAATGGATCCCACAACCATGGGCTTCATTAACAACCAAAATAGCCAAGCGTTCTTTTGAAGCACGTTCACTGAATATCAGCGTTGATGGTTCAAAAGACGACCTTATCCATTGATTTAAGGAAAAGCAACCTTGTGTATCTGGAAAAGAAATGCTGTCATCTCGAATGAAGTCTGCAAGGGTTTGCAAAATGATGATGATACCAATTTCTTTACATTCATCCTCACGAAACACAACCTGTCAAGCGTACCGTTGATTGTTCATCGACTTTCTGCAAATTTAGAGAATTATATTTATAGTTCTATCCTTACGCGCCTCCCCATCACGTTCCTGGTATTGTAAGGAGTTTTGAGTCTTCTAACGTATTTCGAAAAGTATTGTGAAATTGACTTTTTGGTGTAAAGTAAAGTATCAAAGTTTAAGAGAAATATGCCAGTGTCAAATGCACCAGTGTGAAATAGGCCGTGATAGTACATCTCTGTTGTACAGAAATGTACTATCACGGAGATATATTTGTAATGGGCAATATTAAAACAAGATTTGTTTTTTCATCTTTCCAACACAAAAATGCGTCTATTTATATCCTTTTGACAATATATATCTTGTCTCCCTGATATTTTCTTCTTAACACCCTGAAGAGGTGTCTGATGCAAGATGCATGAGACGAACATTGATTGAAGCAGGTTTTATTTTGAAATCCCGACTAGCTGCATGCCAATTGCTACACTATTGGGATTATAGGCTTTAATAATATAGAAAAACTCGATTTAATTTAATAATGAGCTCTCCCAACCCCGATGTGTTAATCCAGAGGAGGTAGGTACCAGACATCTGAACATGTTTACAACGGACAATATAAAATTTTCATCATGTGTAATGTAAGATGATATGCAAAACAGCAACTCAGGGTGGTCCTCAATTTCAACTGCGATACTCGTGACCTTTCACAGCTTCTTTATTCCAGGAAGGTATATTTTTATATTCAGGCTGGAAAGATCAAATCTCAGGTGATGTTTCCAGTAATCTCTGCTACTGTTGTATTTTTATCACAATTTTTTTACTCGAAACCCTCAAGGTTGCTTTTCCTGAGTCAAAAGAAGTTCTTGTCCATTGCAATTTAGTAGACCTGTATTACATAAATGTAAGAATGAACTATAAAACTTATCATTCTTTGTAAAAGAATTCATCCCTCTCTCTCTCTCTCTCTCTCTCTCTCTCTCTCTCTCTCTCTCTCTCTCTCTGCTTTAGATTAATCATTTGGACCATAGGTCAAGATTGTGGCATGGGATTTTGCTGTTAAAATAACGACTGAACGTCTTCAAACTTTTAAATTTTTTAATTAAAGTGCTCAAATACAATTATAAATCATTTTACTTTAAGGTATTGAACAGTGTATATGCAACAAATGTCCAACTTTGGAAAGTTTTGCTGTGTAGACTAAGCCTCAGCTTTTCATGTATTTTAATTGTTATGTTTTAAAAGTTAGCCCAGGATGCATTTCAACATCATACAAAGGACTTGTTGTTATTATTGTTGTTATTATTATTATTATTTCTAATAGTAGTAGTAGCAGTAGTAGTAGTGTTGAGTGGTCACACACCATCTAGTGATGGGTGGTTAAAAAAGCCACTTTGGGCACCCAGCAATAAGCCAGGATAGGTGAATACATGCTCGCGTACTACTGCTCAAAATCGTGTAAAAATATTTAATTAAAAAGAAAGGCAACATCACGTTAACCTTACAAACTGTACCCCGCAACAAATGAGTATAGGCATATTGCTTAATAAGCGGTTGTTTTTGTACGACACGTTTCAGTACGTACCAATACTACAGTAATAACTGGCAATACCTAAAAAGATGTCTTTGCACTAGTAATCATATATACTATAAATTACACTGCTCTACAAATTTTAAAATTTTTTTTGCCATTTGAACGGCATATACATTTTTGGGTAATTTTGATGCGCTGATTCCGAATCTGCGTGTAAAAAATAATTCAACGGTTTAGTTTTTATTTTGTGGTAATGTGGCTTTTCCCGTGAGGTAGGCTAATTTTGTGTATAGTCATGTGATCATGCTTTCCCACCCACTAGCTTGAGGACTATCATATGTGTCTATGCAAACTGCTTTCAGCATTATTCCTAAATATTAACTATATTTTCGAAAACAAATGAAACTTTTCTCAAAACTATATTATAAATACAAGCAAAATTCACAAGAAAAGACAGCAAAAATTTGCAAGTATTCACTAAAATGAAGGCATAAATATGGAAAATGCTCCAGTCGCCTTTGTGTACAACACATTAATATAACTAAAAGAATCCATCATGAAATAGAATTAATAAGTCATTGTCAATAAGCATTTAGTAGTTCCAATAAGAGAACTTCAATGAACAGTCAGAGTTCAAAAAACGTACAAGACTTTCGGCGATGAGCACTTGTTGTCTCCCTTTGCAGAAGCCAACAATAGTCTCCTAGCATCGCAGGGATCCAGCGACCTTGATAGGGGTGCTTAATGGTTGCAATGGTCTGATGGAAATGTTCCACGTTTTCACCACTGACTGAACCAAGGTTTTCTGGGAAGAAGTCCATATGAGAGTGCAAGTAGTGCATCTTAAGTGACATTCGGTAGCCCATGCTTCGAAAGTCGTCCAAAAGGTTTTCCACAATCTTCTTGTAGTCTTCTGACTTTTTGTTAGCAAGAAAGTTAAGGACTGCAGCCTGGAAATATTTCCAAGGTCTCTGTTCCTTTTCGGAGAGGAGTTTTGGGAATTCAAGGTCATTCATGAGGTCTCTAGTTTGGGGTCCGATGAAATCCCCAGCCTTTAACTTTGCCTCACTGACCTTGGTGAGCTTCTCCTGAAGGAATTTAAAACCTGAACTTTGTTCATCCATGGCATTCACAAACTGTTTGATAAGCCCTAGTTTGATTTGCAATGGAGGAGGGAGGATATTTTCAGGCTTTATATGTTTTCTGCAACAGTTTCCGTTTGGTGCTGATACCACTTGGCGGTTTTTGGATGTTATAATACTGAAAGTGTGCTGGCTATGGCATTAAACTGCATCCAGTGATATGTTTCTAGTGAATAGACTAGAGTTCTGGGGAGAGTAGAGCGCCTCTTTAACATCACTGCTTTCAGGTCCTTCCTGGCCTCGGGTGGTAGTAACTGCAAGGGTCCTTGATATGGGTTACATATCATCCACAAGGTCAGAAGGAGCTCAGCAGGCTTGGAAGGCAATCCTTCTGGAGATGGTATCTCGAAAAAAATACAAGGCGGAAGGCAAAGACAAACCACCGCTCTGTATTGCCAAGAAGATCACGCACATGTAAATCACTTTGAACGGAGCAAACGATGTGAAGGGAATTCGTGTTAAAAAAGTGGATTCCTCTCTTAGTACAGCAGTTCATTAGCNTGGTAGTAACTGCAAGGGTCCTTGATATGGGTTACATATCATCCACAAGGTCAGAAGGAGCTCAGCAGGCTTGGAAGGCAATCCTTCTGGAGATGGTATCTCGAAAAAAATACAAGGCGGAAGGCAAAGACAAACCACCGCTCTGTATTGCCAAGAAGATCACGCACATGTAAATCACTTTGAACGGAGCAAACGATGTGAAGGGAATTCGTGTTAAAAACGTGGATTCCTCTCTTAGTACAGCAGTTCATTAGCAGCAAGAGGGGCGATAGTCATCGGACTACTGTCTGCAAGACAACGAAACAACCACTGAAAATTGGAACATGAAATTAAGAACATTGTTTCAAAGTGGGAAGCTAGACAATGAGAAACAAGAGATCTTCCGCTTAAAAATAAACATTCCAGAAATATGCGAAACAAGATGGACGAACAGTGATGAGTTCAACAGTGATGATTTTAGGGTATTATATTCAGGTGGAGTAAAACAAGAAAGACGAGTAACTGTGATACTTGACAAAAAAAGTTAGGAGAGCTTGATAGGATGGTGGACTTTGTCAAATAGAATCATGCTAGTAAAACTGAAATGAAAACAACCAGATATCGGCATCATTCAACTATATGCAGCAACGACCACTAGCAACAATGAGGAAATTGAGAAGTTCTACGAAACCTTGAAAAGGCTAAAAAACAAAGAAGTCTACGGGTGCTACAATTATAATGGGTGACCTAAATGCGAAAGTAAGGAGTGAGCCAGATGGGAAAACTATTAGAAAGTTTGGTATGGGCACACAAAATGAAAGGGGGAAAATATGGCTTCAATAGTGTAAAGAAAAATGAGTATGTACTAAGCAACACACGGTACGAGCAACCATGGTGCAAGCATGCAGATTGTGGACATGGCGACGTCCGGGAGACGATGTCAAGATCCAGGTTGACTACATTTCCATCACAAAATGATCTCATTGGCCGCTCGACACAGTCTTCTTCACTTTCTACGCTCCTTGTAGTCTGCCTGCCTCTACGTCTTCTTTCCTGAACTGCCGTCTGAAACGGTTGTTTTATGGGACTGTCTTGCCATCAAGAAACGATATAGGAGTGCAATTCAACAATCGAAGACATACCCAGGAACAGACTGTGACGGCGATCACAGCCCAGGCATATGCAACTTAAGGGTTAAGCTGAAGAGAACCAAGAAAGGAAAGGCAATACCAAGAATAGAATACAGTACCTTGCTATAAATCCAAACCATTCGAGAAGAATATGCTGTAACTGTCCAGAACCGATTTGAGCTGCTTGAAAATCAAGTGAAAACAAAGTGTGAAACCTTTAAAGAAGCGACAGTATCTGCAGCAAAAGAAGTTGTATCTAAACGCGAGAAAAAAATCAAAGAACAAGTGGATTACAGACAAGATCTTGGACAAAATGCGCTCCAGACAATATATTTCCAACCGCAAAAGCGAGGAATACAGGCTGACGAACAAGGAAATCAAAATAAAATACAGGAACGCCAAAGAGATCTGGTTTAACGAACAGTGCGACGAGTTTGAAAGATGCAAAGCAATGAGCTGGGCGCTATACACAGAAAGATTAAAGAAATAGCTGGTGTCAAAGGCGGTTCTTCGACAGGTTGCGTACGATCAAGGGGCGGAGAGGTCATAATGGAAAGGGATAAAATCCTTGAACGCTGGACCGAATACATCAGAGAACGTTTTGCAGATGACAGGAGTAACAAGCCAGAAATTAGAAAAACCATGGCTGGACTAAAAATTCTAAGATTAGAAGTTAAACCCGCATTACAAAAAATGACAAGGAATAAGGCTGCAGGACCCGACGTAGTTATGACCGAGATGATTGTTGCACTAGAAGAATTTGGAAGCTTACTGATATTCTAAACGAGGTGTATGACGGGGGAGAAATCTCAGAAGACCTCAGTAAATCAATCTTCACAAGTCTCCCAAAGAAATCTGGTGCAATTGAATGCGAAATACATAGAACAATTAGCTTAATGAGCCACGTGATAAAAGTTTTACTTTGCATTTTGATTATGAGAGCAAGAAGTAGGATAAGACCTAAGATAGGTAAAGAACAATTAAGTTTCGTTCACGATGCTGGCACAAGGAATGCGATCTTTGTTCTGAGAATGCTATGAAAGAGAGCTACTGAGATGCAGAAAGTTCTTGATTTTCGAACACTTTTTCTTGATCAAGTCAGACCGAAACTGAAGTTTTTCGTTTTTTTGTATCTTGGCTGCAATCCACTGTGACATAGATACACTGTGACCGTTATTTTGAGGATGTTTTGCTACTTTTTTAGGCTTTTTCTAGTTGCTAAATGTAAAGAAACGGTCACAAAGCAATATGCCATAGCTGATCGAATGGTTTTTTTTGAAGAGATCTTGTTTTCTTTTCGTCAGGAATTTGTTTTCTGTTATATTTTATTAGAATATCAATGAACTCTTCTTGCGTGTTCATTTTTGTAATCTTCATCGATTTCTTTTCCACATTTCTAGCATTTCACTTTGCTCTGGTATATCTTTTTCTTGTTTTGTTCATATCGAAAACCTTAAAATGTTTTTGATAGCCTACATTAGCTTAGTACATTTACAAATACAATCACTAAAGCAACTTGCTTCATCATAGAATTGCAAACATACACCATTTGGAGATGTTAATCGTAGGGTACACACGAGATGGAATTCCTGGATGTCTTTCTTTTGATAATGGAAAGTGTTAGGCAAGGATCTTAATCAACTGTGACCGTCCTTTAAAAATGTAGTTCAAATGTCATCGTCATGCCACAAAAGATACATTATGTAAATTATCACTGACACAGTGACACCAGAAAGTAAGATTATAGAGTTCAAGACATGTGCACGTGAAGGGGTTTTGTGTAAGATGACACAGAATACGCTAGTAGAAGTTTGACTTTTCCTCAAAGGCTGTCAGCTTTTTGTTTAGATTGGTGCGCTGTGTGAAAAAGTTAATTACTAGATGTCCTACAGCGAGGGTATCGCGCTTGTTAATGGATTTGCATTTTAGATATTATTTTTCTTCAGATATTTTTCCTTCCTAGATTGCCCAACTACCTGATCACATTTGCCCAAATTTTAGCTGATTCCCAAATAAAGCGGGTCCAATTGCCTCCCTGTCCCCACCTCCCACTCCTATGTCTCTTACTCTAGCTGCTTGCACGTCTCGTTCACTAGGATCGTCGATATGCACTTATTTTTAGATCGGAAAAGAAACTCCTTCTATTGTCTTTGGATACAAAATATCTTACAGTTATGTGTTAGGCCGTAAATTCACTATACTAAATGACCTTCTTTCCATTAAGGGCATATTTTCCAACCCAATCGCACAAGCTCCACTAAGGTACGAAGATTTCAGCTTTATCTCCAAAGTGCAGCTTTAATTTAGAATTTAATTCTGGAAAAACTCTTGTTACTGCCGATACCCTCAGTAGAGCTCAGCTTTCAGACTAGACAACAGAAATGTGTCTCTCTGACATATGTTTGTACATTTTCCCATCACAACTCCCTATTATCCAACGTCGGCGAGAACAAGGCCACAGTGAAGTACACAAACACCCTACCAGCAAAAAGCTACTTAGTTTATCAATTATGATTGATCGCTATCCAATCAGATTCCTTTTAATCTCTTGCCATACTTCCCTATTCAATCTAGAATTTCCTATTGTGACAGACTTCTCTTCAAAGGGCAGCGGATTATTATCCAATGCAAGATAAAAGGAATAAAATCCTTCATTGAGGACACTTAGCTATAGATAAAACCAAGGGCAATGCACCTTAATCTATTCATTGGCCAGATAAAAATGTTGATATTAGTAATATAGTGTCAAATTGTTTCACTTCTCTCTTCCATTGTAATGTACTCCCTCCTGAAACCATAATTTCACATGAAATAGCAACTGAACCATGGCCCAAAGTATGAGGAGACTTCCTTAGCCTTTATATTTAGGATCAGTTGGTCCTTGTGGACTACCATTCACTATTTTCCAACTTATCTTAACTGTATGACAGTTAAAGTAGTACTGTCATTTTATATCTGAAATAATTGTTTAGTCGCTGGAGAATTCCTCCTCAATTTCTGTCTAATAATGATCCATAAATTTTTCAGCCATCAATTTGCAACATTTGGAAGAAACTGAGTTTCAGTCACATCACTTTCAGTCTTATATACCCACAGTGAAATTGATTGGTTGTACAGCCAACACAGACCATAAAATGAACCATTGAAAAAGTGATAGAAACAGAATCAGATGTTGATTCAGCTTTACTATGCCTGCGAACTATCCCAGGTACTGATGACATCACCAGTACAACGTTTGTTTAAGCACAATATTCAAACACCACCCAGTTCTACTCCAAGGTTTTCTACACAAGTCAACAACATATCACAAGAGAAAAAACACATCCAAGATATTAACCCCCTTTATTTTCTAATGAAACACTAAGAATTTAAGGTTAGAAAGGGGGAGCAATGGAGCATAAATAATTTCTCCTACCAAGGAACCGAGATTTTTTCTATTTTCACACAGAGAATGGAAAAGTACTTTGACGAAACCGCAGATACATTTTGAAAACCAAGAAAAAATTTACTTTCTCCCCTGACATTACCTATAATGAAAACTCAACTCATATATGTGACAACCATAACGCTACCACTAAAAACACCAGTCAGGAAAGTAAAAGCAAAGAGATAACAACCAACAAGCATTACACAAAATCTGAAAGTGAGGTTTAAATGCCCGTTCAATACAAAGACTATGAACTTTAAATTTTTTATTTTAATTTATTTACAGTTAATTGCTTTTCTCTGCAGAGAAAGATGTTATGATTTAGAAAATTTTAGAATTGTTGGGCAAAGTTGATTTGACAAGGAGCCTCGTTCTCATGTTTAGAATGGAGCCAAATATAAAAATAGATTTTTAAAACCTCTAAGTTATCTCTGAGAATTAGATTCTGGCTTTAAAGAACTTTTGGTTTCTTTATCCTTTTAATCCTATCACATAGAAGATCACAAAGGTTTGCTGTACACTTTACTGCTATGTGTGTAGACCTAAAATATGTCCTGGATCAAGGTAACTGCAAAGAGGCGAGACAAAATTGTTAGCAAGAACATCAAAGGATTGCTAAGCCATTTTGAAAACTTGTGTGGAACTTTGGAGAATCATTAAAACTACGATATAGTCACTTTATCAGAAAAACACATAATACAAAACGATAGTGATAAAATAATGATCTTGTTTAAATTCCAGTAGACACATTTGCATATAAACACTGAGTTAATCGTTCAGGAGGAGGGGTAGCCAAATTTATATCAAACAAAGTCACTTGGAAAAGAATTTCAACCTAGAAAAGGATGAATCTGAGATGGTGTGTATCTAAATTATTCATTACATTAAAATTTTTAAAGGATTCGAAAAGTGTCGTTGTTGACAGTATTTACAGACCTCGGATTCTTTATATCATCACCTTCCAACAAACATTGAAGTTCTTATAGGAACTGTGTGATAATGACCAATATAAAGCTTAGCATTTTCGTCGAAATATCTTAACAATTCTCTTTAACATGCATGTCTTAACTATAACCATGAAAAAAAGCTGCCTTGTGCCCGTGTTTTGCAGGGAACGCAGGTTGTTAATTAGGTTCGAGAACTTTCAGAGACCCGTCTTCAATCCTGGATTAATTCCCAGGACTTCATCTTATAGCCAATCCTGTTTTTCCTGTTTTTTAAGGATTTCAAAGACTGCCTTCATTGCAGTAATGTCGTGCAGTTTACAGGCGTTACAGTGATATAACTGTCATCAAAATCCTTTGATTATATACACGAAAAATTAGACAAAGACCTCGTCTCGATACCTGGGTATCTCTCTTGTAACAATCTTGTAATCAATTTAATGAAGGATAAAGCAAATTGTATTTGCTTAGCATTTCAAAACGCATAGCTGATGTTGCACCCCAGTGGTCTAACGCTGTCTTGCAATGGTACAAATATCAGTATCACTCACTGCTACTAATATTCTGGTGCCATTTTTAATTAACAATTCAATCTTGCTGCAAACTTTGACCCAAAGTACAAGAAAACGTCATCTTAACATGGTTTCTTTTTTGAGATAAAACGGTTAACCTCCACTAAAGCCACAAATGCTGTCCACACGAGCACTATCATTCCGGGCCATTTATTCAACTGCATAGTTAAATTGGACACCACAGGAATCCAGCTTGAGAAATTAATTTCTATAATAAAAGTTTAAATCATGGCAGTTAAAGCACTGTATCGATAAGCATGTAATTTTACTTGCGAGAAAATACCTTAAATGAAAACTTGTGTACAAACTTTTGAGATTATTTTATGAAATCTTCCTTTCCACATTCCCAAAAGTAACTTCGAGTTTGTTAAAATGTATTTTCTTTATTGGTGCGAGAGTATACAACTCACTCCCTAGAGATATCAGAGAAAGCGGAAATGTTTTTGAAAACAAAGTTAACTCATTTTTCAAGTAAAGTTTTCAGTTGGATATTTTTAGGCCTAATTGAATTGCACAATTCTATCAATTTACTTTATCATTTATTCATCTACTTACTTTTCTCTTTATTAGGCCTAAAAAGACATGTTGATAGCAGTTTATATAAGCGGGAATGTACATGTCCCTTTAAAATATTCATGATACATACATATATGCAGACATACATTCAACTTACCACTGCAAATTTCTATTAGCAAAACCTCATTGATTTTTTCCTTGAAATGCAGACAGTGACTAACTTTGTGTTTGGGCATTAAATCTCATCCACCTCAAAATCTGCACCAAGTAAAATTTGTGCCCGGTATATTGTACTGACATGATTTATAGTAAGCAGTTAATTTTTTTCCAGTGCATAACCTTTACATCCGACGAAATCTTGATCTACCGACTAGAAAATTTAATATTTATAATGTATATTGTGTGTGTGGTCGATACTTTCATTGCGACAGAAACAATGAACATTTTAGCACTTTGTTACCGATCTCAACATTATTACTATTCTTGAATACGCTACAAACTGTTTTACTCCTACTACTTACCGATAACACTATGTCCTTTATGAATGAGATTTAGGACATGGCATTAATATATATTCACATTATACAAAGAGATAGGGAGTGCAAAAAACGTAGTAGCAAGATTTTTAATGGAAAAATTTGGGATCAGACCTTTTTAGTCCAGCTCTTAAATCTTGATAATTTTAGATACAATTTAGATGGATTAGTAAACACAAAATTTACTATACAACCAAAAGGAATACTGATTTGTTTGATTATTTGCTTTCCTTTTTCTTAATTTCAGAAAAGAAATAGGATTGAAAGGTTGATTTCATTTACAACGAATTAGATATGGCTCTGATGGGCGGACGAGGTTTCCAACATCAACCTTCGCAGGATATACTTCCTACTGACAAATTCAATGATTAATTTGAATATTTTTGGCATGTTTAGCTGTGTTTATAGTATATTTTGCACCGACTTTCTCGATTAATTTATTTTCATCAAGGTCACTTTTACTTAAAAATCGAATATCACAAACACTGGAAAATGTGCTATGTGCTGGAACGGGAAAACGTTGGATGTATGTGGTTACCAATTATTATCTACAAGTCACAAGAGACACATTGAGCCTTATTAACAAAATTGCAACAACAAAACCAGAATATATGAGGATTACATACGTCATAGGAGCTTCCATTAGCGATGATGCATTGGTTTGATGCGTCCGAAAAATCAATCATTTAAAAAATGGACTAAAACTGTAAAATGTCAAAATTACGCAAACTACGACGCAAAAGAAATAAAAATACGATCGAAAAAAGACAAACTGGCAACCACTTTGCAACTCAATAAAAATAACGAAATTGTCCCGTATTTCAACAAAATCCTTATAACTTTGTTTAGCCATGTGCACCATTCGTCTCTAAGTCAATCTAAGGAAAAGTAACACCAAACACCATCAAGGGACTAAACAGAGGTGTTAAGAAGCTCACCAAAAAGTTCAAACCAACGGCTGACTCATTCAAGTCCCAAGATGGAACGATTTTCTGTGACGATGACCAAGTCAAGCAAAGATGGAGGGGATAATGCACAAAACTGTACGCGAAAGATCCTAACATCTGCTCCAATCAAGTTACCATGGAACTTATAGAACTTGAACCACCACCTCTTCAGGAAGACGTCAGTGCAGCCATCCATGATCTTAAAATAGGTAAGAGATTTAATGTTAATGAAATCACAGCAGAAATGATCAAGAAAAATGGTGTTATTCTAAAACGTTTTATCAACTCTGCACAAATATCTTGAGCAAAACAACATAGCCAAAAGACTGGATGGACTCAATATTTGTACCGATTCCAAAGAAAGAAGACGCCAAGCAGTGTACCAACAACAGAACAATTCCTCTTATTGGCCATAGTAGCCAAAATTCTACTGAAAATGATTGCAAACCGAAAGAAGACCAAACTAAATGAAGAGATTGCGAAAGAACAATGTGCCTTCAGACCAGGAAAAGGTACAAGAAATAAAATCCTACAAAATCGTCATTGAGAGGAACAGGGAACCGAGAAAAGATTTACATCTGTGCTTCGTCGATTACTCTAAGGCTTTTGACACGGTTGCTCATGATATAATATGGAATGACATACGTGCTATGGGATAACATGTCCACATCATATTACTGCTGAAGTGCATGTATGTCCAACAGAGAGCTACTGAAAGAACGACCTACGGATCAACAAAATGGTTTAAAGTCAAACAAGACGTCAGACAAGGCTGCATCCTGTCACCTCATTTGTTTAATATCTACTCGGACTCAGTGAGGAGGAAATGACTACTGGAATTTGAAAGAGGAATAAATGTATTGCCCTGATTGCCGTAAGTATGCCTGAGCTGTAAGAACTGGTGGACCGGGTGAAAAGAGAGAGCGAAGCTAGTAGACTCTTTCTAAACGTAAAGAAAACAAAGGTCATCAAAATCTGTAACCTGGGGACTAAATTCACGAAAACATATGGTGTTTGCAAGGAAATCAAAAAAGGAGTTGTAGTTGCAAAAAAATGATGCGATTGCTCTCACTAGCATCTGGAAGAACATAAATATATCGCTAAAGACGAAGGAAAGACTCCTAACTTATTTTGTGTTCTCGATAGCAACTTATGGGTCAGAATGTTGAATCCTAAAGATATCAGACAGAAAACACGTAGAAAGCTTTGAACTGTGGTGACTTCTTCGTATCAGTTGGACAGGCAGGGTAACTAATGAGTCGGTATTGCAAAAGATCAACTGCGAAGATCGTTTGTTAAGCACAATACAAGCACTTCAGGTGTCCTTCATAGGTCACATCTTGAAGTATGACAGTTTTGACAAAAACTCTTCTTGTGGACACGGTTATTGCAAAGAGAAGCAGAGACAGACCAAAAACGAAAGTGAGCAATAACACCAAAGACCTATGTGGATTGGCAATGGCAGAAGCAGCAATCCAAAAGCTTGATCATTGGAAAGAGTATTAGTCTTTGCAACCAATGTACAAATAAACTATGTAAAAAAAACTTTCAAAATGACCTACTGAATAAGAATCAAAATGATCCGGAAGTATTCTGGAAAGCCACTTGACAAGTATTTCCATCAAAGTCGTTTCAATCTAAGTCTCTGCCATAATAAGAGCGGAATCGAAACAAAAAGCACAAAGTTTTGCAAAATATTCTGCAGCTGTTTTTCAAAAGATTAAGAGGAAAAGCAAAGCCCTCTTGAACAATAACTGGAGATGCCGGGGATGTTTTTTTCTACAACTAACCAAATACTTCATTTCAAATATGTCTCTGTCCTGTTTGTACAAAAAGAACTAAAATCCCTGAAATTTACCCCTTTGTATCCTCAATGACAGTGCTGAAGAAATTGCACGTTATGTAACATCATACACATGTCTTTGTACTGTTTCAGTATCCTGGAAACAAGCAAAAGTAGCACCAAATTATAAGTGTGGTAAAACCAGGTTTCCCGCCAACTATCGAACATATCGATTCTGCCATGCTTGTCTAAGGTTCTCGTAAAGGGTATTTACACTTACCTCCTAAACTATCTAGAGAAATATTAACTTTTACCGAAATTCCAATTTGGCTGTTGCTCTGGGTGGTCATCATTGTTGACAGCTACTTACTTCATCGACCGTTTACGAAAGGAAGTAGACCGTGTAAAGTTTGCACGAGCAGTTTTTATGGATGTAACTCGTGCATTCGATACGATTGAGCATAGCGTCTTAATTGCAAAGCTAACAATCTACGGCATTTCTGACAAAGAAATTTTATGGTTTATGGGTTCATGACCAATTGTTTCAAAGTAAGCAAGTTGAAGTATGAGACAGTTTACATTCTGTGGCCCTCCCTATGTATACTGGTGTACAACAAGGCTTCATACTTGACCCCCAAATGTTCATACTGCTTTTTAATGATTTTATGGACCCCTTGGAAAATCCACAAGTAGTTATGCTGTTGATACAGTTGTGTATTTGGAATGAGCAGTATCGAAAATTGTTTGACTACTGAGTTTAGGAATATTTCAAAATACCTTGGGGAAAGTGAGATAGTTATCAATTTAAAGAAAGGCAAGACTGAATTATGCTACTAGGCACTGCAAATAGATTATTTTCCATTAAAAAAACTGCTTAAAGTGCAGTTTTGGGAAACCATTAAACATATTGTCTCCGAATGCAGATGTCTCGCACAAAAACAATACAAATTCTAGAGTCATGAAAAAGTAGCCCAAGTAATTCACTGGCTACTTTGTAAGTAAAACAATCTTGAGCATACTGAACAAAGGTACGACCACCGACCACAGACTATCATTGAATGTATTGAAGGTAACATCTTGTGGAACATGTACATCCAGACCGATAAAGTGTTAGAGCACAATAAACCAGACATTGTGATCCTGGACAAAGAGAAACGAGCATGTAAGATTATTGATATTTCAAGTCCATTCGACACAAGGATTTTAGAAAAAGAGAAAAACTGGATCAGTATCAAGACCTAAAATGGGAAATTCAGAGACGATGGAACTGTAAAATTGTAAAGGTAACAGTTGTCCCAGTTATCATCGGGGCACTAGAAACCATTTCCACACATTTTCGATCGTGGCTAAGTCGTGTTAATGAGAACATCTACTTTGGGACATTTGAAAAAACATGTTTACTTGAAACAGCTAGAACCCTACGATATGTGTTTGATATGCACATCTAAGCCTGTGGGTCATGACCTGATGATCAACGTGATAAACCGGTCTTTTGACATCTTAGACTGAGAGATTGCTGGATAATAATAATAAAAATAATAATAGGTGTTGAAAAGTCTGACTTCATTTCTCTCTTCAACCTTTTTCAGGCATCAAAGCGCAATAAATAGTAGGACTTTTGTAGAGAGAGACCATTGATCTTTTAACCCACTAAAGAACGTTTCTAGTTGAAATGCTTGTAATAACTTTAGTGACGTGACGGTGTGTCAACGTTTGGTTTTCAGGTTCTGAGAAAGGAAAAGGCCATAATTTTATTGACTGCAAAACCATTTCTTAATACGAGGTGACCACTTGATCATATACTTTGACTGGACTGCATGACCTGGTTGTGTTAATTCTGAAATATGAATTGATTCAGGGTTGGTCCTTTAAAAACCAAGAAAACGAAAAATGATTCTGAATTATTTGACGTTCAGTAGGAGTGCGTAACTTAGCCGTCTTCTTTACAACAATTTAACAAAAAAAATAAGAAAACTCTCAAAAGCAAGATATTGATTATCGCAGCTTTTTCAAACCTTGGTAATCAAAGATTACGTTAAATTGTAGTGTCTTGGATAGAAAAAAAGACAAAGGAAAGGGTCCAGAATGATATCGGAATAAGCAAAACAACCCTACTAGACACAATTAAAAGGCGAAAAATTACATTCTATGGGCACATAAGGGGGCAAAATTCCCTTCAAAAAATGATAATGAAAGGCACTGTTGAAGGTAAGCGAGGATAATGAAGAAAAAGGACCACATGGACAGGCAACATTGCTGATTTGATGAAGAAAAACATAAAGTGTGCTGAGCTGGCATTGGACAGACAAGTGAGGAGGACTATGACAGCCAACCTCTTTGAGATGGCACACCGGTAAGGTAAGTAGTTAACAGAATCCTGATTACATCGAGTTTTACCGAACAGATTCCCTTAAATGACTAACTTTTCCAAAAAATATTGAAATACGATAGTATGATAATATAAGATAGTGTCTAATTTCTGCGACATTCTGAAATAAACAAATAAAAAATAATTAATCCAGTATGTACCATTCGTACAGAAGAGCCGTGGCTTAATGGTTAGTGCAACTGCACAGTAACCAAGAGTTCCGGGTTCGATTGCCCGAGCTGGCGAGGAGAATTTGGAACTTTACGAAGAAAAAAAAGCCATTGGATGGCGTCAGGAAGGACATCCGCCTAAGAAACTCCTCACTGCCAAATCAACGACCCTCTGAAGGGCACCGTCTGAGCCCCAATTGTTGGGGGAAAATGACGTTAAAACTAAAAAAATAAATAAATAAGTGTACCTTTCGTACTGAAGCCTTAATTCAACAAGATTTTTTTGTCACTTAGACAATTGGTCTAGCAACAGTATGCTGATTCATTTATTAATCGTCTGGATCTTTTCCTGATTCTATTGATTCTATTGATAGGAAACTCCTTTTGCACAAAATATAATGTTTGATACTCTGCTACTCAGAACATGCCGGNATGGTTATAGCAACTGAACAGTAACCAAGAGTTCCGGGGTTCGATTGCCCGAGCTGGCGAGGAGAATTTGGAACTTTACGAAGAAAAAAAAGCCATTGGATGGCGTCAGGAAGGACATCCGCCCAAGAAACTCCTCACTGCCAAATCAACGACCCTCTGAAGGGCACCGTCTGAGCCCCAATTGTTGGGGGAAAATGACGTTAAAACTAAAAAAATAAATAAATAAGTGTACCTTTCGTACTGAAGCCTTAATTCAACAAGATTTTTTTGTCACTTAGACAATTGGTCTAGCAACAGTATGCTGATTCATTTATTAATCGTCTGGATCTTTTCCTGATTCTATTGATTCTATTGATAGGAAACTCCTTTTGCACAAAATATAATGTTTGATACTCTGCTACTCAGAACATGCCGGTTTGATTTATTTCCGGTTTAGAGGTTGCTTTCACAATTTGTCTGGTTATACGAGAATTGGGACGAAGTTCTTTGAAGTTTAATCCTTATATAATTCGACGTTTTTAATTTATGGGCTTTAAAATTAACTCACTCTAACATTAGTTGCCTTGGGTGTCAGACGACCAAGTTTCGGATCTAAAGAATCATTGCAACAAACACAACACTTGAGGGAAATATTAAAGGTTTCAAGCGATTAGTAATTAGGCTTACTGTCACGTCAAGCTCACTGAAAAGAAGCTAGAAATGACATAACTACGTTGGAGAAAGATCTTTGTTAATAACGTTTTGTTTTATTTAAAAAACAAAGATAAAAGTTGTCTTTGTACATAGGTTGCTTTCCCAATTTTAGAATCTTGCAAGAAGGAAAATAAATGAAGGTCAGCAGAGGTAAATATGTGACAGAAACAAGCCAAAAATGCCAAACACATGCTCTGTGTTACAAAAAAGGACATTGGTTTGTCAATGAGAGCTTTAAACTTTATTTTTAAGTACGATAGCTTTAATTTCTCTCTCGTATGTTCGCTGGACATCATCGTATGTCAATTGCCTCCATTACTGCAACAGCTTTATCAGCAATTAGACGGAAATCGTCAGTCTCCACTGCTGGTAGGAGTAGACATCCTTTGTCTTTGTGGTCTGCTGTGGATTCTTGGCCACATTTACATAGTGGGCTGTCTGCTTTACCGATCGTATGTCACCTTGTTTTGAACCTTCCAGTGCCTGATCTTAATCTATCTATCCGTGCCCAGAGTCTGCGGGGTAGGTCGGAACCTGCCATTGACTAAACCGGGTCAAATAAAGCCACTCTTCGCAGTACTCTTCGCTGATTACTGCACTTTCGGAATGGTCTCTAAATTTCTCCCGAGACTTTAAACGGTGGTTACAGGTGTCCTCTAAAATGGCCTTAATGGAATGTTCTGCCACCTCAGAGCTTCGATATACCAGTGAGTGTATCTGTTGAGTTCTTCTCATTCCGGGCGAAGCAAGATTGGACAGCCATTAATCTCCTGATCAGGAGACTCCATCAATGGAGTTTAGGACAGTATTCAGCTTTTTAACATAAGTACTTCTTGCCCATATCGGTGAGTAGTATTCAGCACCAGAGAAGGCTAAAGCATCACTCGATGCTTTAAGTACAGCGAGAGATGCACCCCAAGATGCTCCTGCGAGTGTGCATAGCAGAGGGGGCCTGGTATTTGTCCTATTGGCAGGCTTTGCTAGTTGCCTTTTGTACGTCAGGATACGGTTCAAAGTCACATCAAGGTAAACAAGGGTTCTCTGTGAATGGTAGGATCTGGCCGTTGAGTCTGACCTTGATCTTCTGATGGGCCGTCGAGTGCTGCATATGGAATAGAAAAGCAGCCATTTTTAACAAGCTGGTACGAAGTCGCCAGTTGAGCTACTCTAGATTGTAGACATATCTTGTTCCAGTTTCCTTTCAGCGGTGTTTAGGTTTCTCACAGACACTGACATTGCAGGATCCTCAGCATATGTGTATTGGTGACCATGTGTTGGTGGCATATCAGAGTTGTAGATGTTGAATAGTATGGGTGAGAGTGCCGAGGCTTCTTCTACTCTGTTCCGTAGTTGCTTTACTTTGCTGCGGTCATTGTTGCTTGTTTTCAGAATAAAAGATCAATTACCATGTTTATGATAAGGTCGACAAACCTGCGATCAGATATGGTTTGAAGCAGCTTACATTCTAACCCTTTAAGCCAAACCGTATCTTAGACAACGGTTAGATCGAAAAGGATGGTTCCTACCTTTTCTTTTCTCTGGAAGGCATTGTCACTGTCTTGCATAAGACAGATAACTTGGCCTGTGGTTGATCTATTTTTCCGAAATCCATCCTGCTTCTTTGGTAGGGCATCCTTTACAATGTCAGTTATTCAATTAAGCAGCGACCTCTCCGTCAGTTGTAGTGGTGTTGGGAGTAGTGAGATTGGTCTGTAAAATTTTATTACCTTTGGATCCTTCTCTGGTTTGGGGATGGGGATTATATTTAATTTACGCCATTGTTTGGGTAGACAGTTGGTCTTCGAACAGGGACAGAAGAAAGCTTCTAACCAAGATAGCATTCCTTTGTCTGGGTTAGTATAGCGGCTCTTTTCTATGAGATCTCTTTTCATGTTGTTAGTATGACTTTAAGCTGTTCTTGTAGGCTACGTAAAGTTTAATGTCAGACCAACTGAATATGGAATTCAGTTGTCCCTCATTTTTGGAATTCCAGCATGGTCCGTACGTTTTCCCGAAATCTTGTGGCTTATGTTTCTTGGCTATCTGAATGATGGTGTTGACTAACTGCGTGTGTGTAATTGCTACATTTGCTGAATATGGCTCGGGTAATTAAAGTGATGCTTCATCAGTTGACTGGTAGAAAGCAACCGAATTGGCTTACCGGTAGTTCAATCTAGGTGATTGACGGGATTTGATTTCAACCTTTAGTGAACGTGTAATGCTAATGCCGCTGGGTCGGTGTTGTGATAGGGTAAAGTTTCCCAAGCGAGTGATTTGCCAGGTGTCTGTTCCTGTATACCATGCTAAGTCTGGGTTAGTTATGTTTTTCATCGTCCTGACCTAAAAGACTTAAACTACTTTGGATCATAAATGAAGGTTATGTTGTTAGTAGCTGACCATTCGATTAAGTTGTGTCCTGATAGGGTATTGGCAGAGTAGTCCTATCCCGATGTTGACTGTTAAAATCACCAGCATAGAGGGCAGGGTTGTCAAGGCCTGCTATTGATGGTATGGTCAGATCAGTTTGGGGTGATTTTTATATGTTTAGGATGTTGTGCCCATATAACTTTGTCACTATCCATTCAGTAGTAGTAGAGGTATCCGATGTACGGTTGGAATCGCAAGTAATTCTATATTAGTAGAAGGTAGGGAGGCTAAAATTTTACTAGGAACATAGACCACTAGGTTATATCCTGTGAACTTCATTTTCTTTGAGTCTTGTTTGTGAGGCTCTTGCAGTAGTACACCGTCTGGACTCTGTTGTATGGTAAGTTGTTCAAGGATTGTACATTTGAAAGACTTAAAGCCTTCTGCGTTTAGGTCTAGGATTCTAATATCGCTGAACCGTAGATTGGAAGAGCGACTTCTGGAGGACATCTTCTATCTACGATGGCTTTGGATCGCGTTGACAGACTTTTAGTCACCTCATGCGAGGATCAACAGGAGACAACATACAGAACGTTGTCTGTCGTCGTCTCCCATGGCTTTAATGGTCCCAGGGTTACCTAAACACTATTTGGGCTACAGATAGATTGCATCTCTAACATTAAGGATAAAAAAAACCTGTTATTTATATTTTTATGATATATTTTTATGATATATTTTTATGATATATTTTTATGATATATTTTTATGATATATTTTTATGATATATTTTTATGATATATTTTTATGATATATTTTTATGATATATTTTTATGATATATTTTTATGTCACAAGCAGTAAAACAATGTCAATTTCATGCTAGAAGAACAATTTTATCTGGAGAAAAAATCTAGTAGGGGTATTCTTTCTTAAATTATTCAATATGCGATATGGATAGTTTGACTTTGCTAGTCAATTGTTAACCTCTTAAGTTCCAGAAAGTTCAAGCAAGATCATCATTTTTCCTTCCAGCTTTGAAGAATTGTGAAATGTGTTTCTCACGGCGAATGATGAGGATTCCGTGGACCGGCAGGATGACCAATGAAGACGTGTTAAAACGTTTTGGAATAGGCAGAAAATAAATCTTAAAGGTAAGAATAAGGCAGATCATATTGTTAGGATACACGTTAAGAAAAAATGCCCTAGAGAACATAGGGCTGACTGAAAGGATTGGAGAAAAGAGGAGCTAAGGATGAAGACAGATATTCTGAGTGTCTGAAGAATGACTGAAGAAAGAGGGCAGTGAGGATCATAGGAAATATCGATCTGTTAGTCTCGTTTTGACATCAGCAAGGTCTATATAAGACTTATCAAGCAGAGGAAGAATTCTTGCCCAGGGTTTTTTATGTTCAGTGCACATTTAGAGAATATCGCTCTCTCTGTCTCCATCTGTGTGTGTGTGTGTGTGTCTCTCTCTGTGTGTCTGTGTGTGTGTCTGTGTGTGTGTCTGTGTGGGTCTGTGTGTGTGTCTGTGTGTGTCTGTGTCTGTGTGTCTGTCTGTCTGTGTGTCTATCTGTGTGTTTGTGTGTGTCCGTCTATCCCTCGGTTTGCCTCTCTGTCTGTCTCTCTCAGAAAAACTGGATGTTTAACTAATGTATTAAGTTCCTTAGTTTATTTATAAGTAAAATCAATTCCACAAAAAAGAAACTTACTGAAAAACTTAGCAGAGTCAAGTACTGGACACAATTCTTCCATCAGATATGTGAGTTTTCTCTATGTTACGTGAAACACTTCTTCCATCTCCAGAAACTAACACAGAAAAAGATTACGACTCCTGACGCGATAAAGCTCCTACATTTATGGCTTCCAGTGAGTCTTTTAAGTCAAGAATTTTCAGGATATAACCACCTATCTGTCTATTCACTCCTGTTTTGATTTTTGTTTCTGCTATTTTTATTTCCTATCAAACCAATCCAAATTTTGTTCTTTTATTAATTGAGATCACATCTAAAAATATTTTCAATTTCTTATTGCTCTCCTTCAGAAGTTCATGAGCCCCAAAATTTGCTTGTTATGGTTCTGATATACTTTACGCTTTGTAACTGGCAATTGTTTGGTATCAATTTTACATTTTTACATCGTACAGAGGTGCAGAACTCTGTAACACGTTAAGAGAAACTTACTTTAAAGATAATTGTAAATGTTTATTTTTTATATAATATTATTATTTTGAATTACCATGAAAATATTGTTACTTAAAAATAAGTTGGGTTGTTAAGGTTATAGTTTGGTAAGATAAGTTTAATAATTTTTTNTATATTTTTATGATATATTTTTATGATATATTTTTATGATATATTTTTATGATATATTTTTATGATATATTTTTATGATATATTTTTATGATATATTTTTATGATATATTTTTATGATATATTTTTATGATATATTTTTATGTCACAAGCAGTAAAACAATGTCAATTTCATGCTAGAAGAACAATTTTATCTGGAGAAAAAATCTAGTAGGGGTATTCTTTCTTAAATTATTCAATATGCGATATGGATAGTTTGACTTTGCTAGTCAATTGTTAACCTCTTAAGTTCCAGAAAGTTCAAGCAAGATCATCATTTTTCCTTCCAGCTTTGAAGAATTGTGAAATGTGTTTCTCACGGCGAATGATGAGGATTCCGTGGACCAGCAGGATGGCCAATGAAGACGTGTTAAAACGTTTTGGAATAGGCAGAAAATAAATCTTAAAGGTAAGAATAAGGCAGATCATATTGTTAGGATACACGTTAAGAAAAAATGCCCTAGAGAACATAGGGCTGACTGAAAGGATTGGAGAAAAGAGGAGCTAAGGATGAAGACAGATATTCTGAGTGTCTGAAGAATGACTGAAGAAAGAGGGCAGTGAGGATCATAGGAAATATCGATCTGTTAGTCTCGTTTTGACATCAGCAAGGTCTATATAAGACTTATCAAGCAGAGGAAGAATTCTTGCCCAGGGTTTTTTATGTTCAGTGCACATTTAGAGAATATCGCTCTCTCTGTCTCCATCTGTGTGTGTGTGTCTCTCTCTCTCTCTCTCTCTGTGTCTGTGTGTGTGGGTCTGTGTGTGTGTCTGTGTGGGTCTGTGTGTGTGTCTGTGTGTGTCTGTGTCTGTGTGTCTGTCTGTCTGTGTGTCTATCTGTGTGTCTGTGTGTGTCCGTCTATCCCTCGGTTTGCCTCTCTGTCTGTCTCTCTCAGAAAAACTGGATGTTTAACTAATGTATTAAGTTCCTTAGTTTATTTATAAGTAAAATCAATTCCACAAAAAAGAAACTTACTGAAAAACTTAGCAGAGTCAAGTACTGGACACAATTCTTCCATCAGATATGTGAGTTTTCTCTATGTTACGTGAAACACTTCTTCCATCTCCAGAAACTAACACAGAAAAAGATTACGACTCCTGACGCGATAAAGCTCCTACATTTATGGCTTCCAGTGAGTCTTTTAAGTCAAGAATTTTCAGGATATAACCACCTGTCTGTCTATTCACTCCTGTTTTGATTTTTGTTTCTGCTATTTTTATTTCCTATCAAACCAATCCAAATTTTGTTCTTTTATTAATTGAGATCACATCTAAAAATATTTTCAATTTCTTATTGCTCTCCTTCAGAAGTTCATGGGCCCCAACATTTGCTTGTTATGGTTCTGATATATTTTACGCTTTGTAACTGGCAATTGTTTGGTATCAATTTTACATTTTTACATCGTACAGAGGTGCAGAACTCTGTAACACGTTAAGAGAAACTTACTTTAAAGATAATTGTAAATGTTTATTTTTTATATAATATTATTATTTTGAATTACCATGAAAATATTGTTACTTAAAAATAAGTTGGGTTGTTAAGGTTATAGTTTGGTAAGATAAGTTTAATAATTTTTTTTGTTTATTTCAATAACTAGTAAGAGAAGTGGTAAATTACTGTATTTGAGAAAATAGTTATCTGCTAGAGGTTCATACATTTGCAAAACACCTTGGCGTAAAACTAGGTGTCGTGCAGCTGAAACTGGACAGTTGTAATTTGAAAAGCTGCTTTTTTTAAAGTTTACGTTTAATTTTGTCCTTTTGAAATCTTTTCAGAAGTAACTCTTTTTAACCTCCTATATTTTTCTGCTTTAATATTTTTGAGATTGAGGTCATAACTTGATAACTGTGGCCCATAGACTAAGGTGCACGTGTGTTGTTTAAATATAATGATTTAATTTTGCTTTTATGATGAAAAGATATTATTTGTTTATTCACAGGATTGCTTTTTCGTCTATGTCAATTGAAATACTATCTTAAGAATGCTTTTTTTTATTTGTCTATTATTTGCTTTAGATTTTTGTTACCATCAACTGTTTAGTTTTGTTTACAGATAATATTCCGAAATGTCTTTAAAATTATTTTTCCTTGAATATTCTTCTACTTTTCTAAATTATTTTTTAGCTGATGGCAGGGTGCAAAGGCAAAAATCATCCTTCGATTTTTATACTGCTCTGTGTCTAATTTTGATCCTAGATATTTTCAATACACTGTACTTTAAACTAATTTTTTCTTCCTTGAATATTCTTCTACTTTTCTAAATTATTTTTTAGCTGATGGCAGGGTGCAAAGGCAAAAATCATCCTTCGATTTTTGTACTGCTCTGTCTCTAATTTTGATCCTAGGTATTTTCAATACACTGTACTTTAAACTAATTTGTTCTTCCTTTCATTAGAATAAGTGGAATGTGGAATAATTAGCATTTTCTTAACTACACATCTATCCACCCATTGTCCGGTCTAGACATCTCCTCACTCGAGCCCTACCGCTTCAGATTTGATTTTATTATATCAACAAATGACCTCCCTCGCATCTTTTTGTTAGCGATTTTCATTTCTGCAACCTTTTTGATACCTTCATTTTCTTCTCTACCGTATTCATGCACATGATCTTTCCACATTTATTCTGTGAATACATTACAAGATCATCATCACCGTTGCTTAAGCCCCATCTACCGGTGTCGGCATTACTGGCCAGGTTTCGTTTTCTCGTACGAGTGTATGGTTTATTTGTCTTATACGAGAGATCCTTGAGTTTAGTTGGAATCTTCTTGTCATACACTTTTCCTGATAAGTGTCCCCACCCTTCACAACTCAGCTACTGTTCTCTTGGCTACTGCAGCTCCTCAACCTGTCTCTCTGTCTATTACGGTTCCCATGTATTAGAAAGTTGATCCCCTTGGAATTTAGTAAGATCTTCCTGGTTTTAGGCCTTCAGTTTTATGTTTTTACGATTTTCGCGATGGCACGTATTCTCACTTACCGTCATGGTTCGACTCCAGAGTCTTCCTGGCGTTTTCTCCAAGTTCGCTCAATAGCCCGAATAACAGACTGTCGACTAAAATCAAAAGGGCTAAATTTTGTTTTGACCATTTTTTTTACACAATTCTTTTTTTGACTGCTCTACATCATGACAAATCAGTTCTTCAATATACTACATTTGACCACAGTTCAACTGTGGCAGTATGTCCTAAAATACAATGATTATTCACATAAATATTTAGAGAACAATGATTGGAGAGAAAGGACACTTTTGGTGACTTCTTGTTGTTTTAAAACTTGCGCTTCACTTCGTGCAACGAATGAAAAGGTAAAACACAGTCAAATTTATTGTAGAGTATGTTTAATATTTCATTGCATGGTTCTAACACTATTTAGAAACTAAACTTTGTCTATTTTCACTCCAACGAGAAAGTGTAAAAACATATTTTGATGTTTCGATTAAGTAGACAGTGATTTCTTCAGCAAGTCCAAACACTGTATATTTATATAAAATAAAAAAAACAGCTAATAAAACATGAAGTAAATGAATCAATTTCTGAAGCCATTTATGGGTATTATGGTGTGAGAAAATTAGTCAAAAAGAATTAGAAAATTAGTCAAAAGCTGACCTTGAAGTGTGAGAAGGAAGAAAAAACAATTCAGCTCTGGGTTTGACCAACAATAATTTCTGTAATTAAGTAATGACCAATATATCCGCTTTAATTTTTCATTTCTCCAGCACATAAGACTTTTCGATGAATTGTTAAAAAATATCCGTACTGTACAAGAAAATATTTTGAAGCAATGTTTCTTGATCTTCATTTCTGCGCACATTGATTGACTCCTGAGCTTCAGGTACAGGCTTTTTTCTTTTTTTATGCACCAGTGAGTCACCACATATCAAGGCTAAAAGCCACTCGAGGATGAGGGTTAATGAGATGGATAGATTGACAGGTGGACGATGATAAGTATTGTGAAAGGGACGAAAGATATAAATGAATGAATAAACTTTGATGACTTATAAGGAAGGTTTTGACAAGTGTTTATTGACATTTGATTTGAAGGTATCCATGTTGTAGACCTCCGGGAAGCAATCTTGTGGCAAAGTATTCCACAGATTGCAGGTTCTTGGAAAAAAAACTCTTTTCATGGAAATTCCGTTTGATATTAAGCACATGGAGGAAGAAAGGAAAATTCTTTGCAGTAGTGGTAGCAAGACGCGTTCTTGCTGTAAAAGTTTTATGAGGAGGAACTAAGGATTGAAGCTCAGTCGAGCACTTACCATGGAAATATCGACAGAGTAGAGAAAGACTAGCGACGTCTCTTCTGTGAGAAAGGGGCTGTAGAGCTTACAGTGAGCCTTTTTTCTGATCCCAATTCTTTGTCCCTGTGTCCAGTTTAATTACGCAACATTGTCACCTCACTAAATCACGGAATGTCATGACGCAGAGGGGTTACATTTGCGTACAACACAATGGTCTCAAAGGGTATCCCTGGTGGAGCTTAACCTCGATACTGAATTCCTCCGTTCCTCAAGGTTTAGTTGTGAATGATATTGTTCATTCTTGATACATATCTTGAATCATTCTGATGTACTTCTCAGATATCTGTTTCTTTCTAACACAATGCCTGATGAGATCTCTGGAGACTGTCAAATGCTTTCTTTTGATAAAAACATATCGTATAAAGACCTGTCTGATACTCTCGCATCTTTTTCTGAACCAGTTTTAGACAGAGCATCGACCTGCCTCTCTGAAAACCATACTGTCTGTTCGAGATCCTAATTAATCTGTGCTTCCATTATATATATATATTTATATTTATATATATATATGTATGTATATGTATTTACATATGCGATATATATATATATATATATATAAACAAATGAATGTGAAATGTCATCAACAACAGTACTCTACCACATTAAAACGTAGGAGCTATCATATAATCAGATGTACGAGTAAGAAAAACTCTAACTTTACAGTACTCAGAGTTTTATGTCTTTCACTATCTTCAGCTGTATACAAAAACTTACTCGTACATCTGATTATATGTGTATATATATTGGGTAAATACGATATTGGATCAAAATTATTTAAGTGTATGCCACTGCCCTTTATAAATGTTTCCTTGTTCAATATTTGTTCAACGTTTTTGTTACAAAGAAAAATTACTAGAAACACGAATCAAACTAAAGTTGTATTTTATCTAGCAAAAAAACTAAAACACGTTTTGAAGACCATAATGAAGGATAAAATTTAGGGGATTCCTTCTCAGTAAGAATTTGTAATGAGTAGATACATACGCCCAATAAGAAACAAAAATTACACTATTTTTTAGGTCAGTTGACGACTGTTACAATGTGCATGAAAGCTTTTAGGTATCTATGAAGGTACAAGTAACAAACTCTTTTTTCATCTCCATAATTCACCCCCATACGTTACAATGGACAAACACATTACTAAACGATTTATTGTCTTGCACTTTCTATATCGGTTCCAGGGATTTGTACTGATCTAAAACTTCTAGCACCTTCTCGTCAATCTCAATTCGATCTTTTGGTCGGTATTTCCACCAACTCTAGTAATTTTGTTTTTAGAGGAATTGATACACAGTCCATAATCTGTGGTTTGGTCATTTACTTCTAGTTTGGAGTTGTCCAATCCATTGTTTGTTACTGACAAGGGAGTTACGTCATCAATATATCAAAAATCAGAGGTTGAGCTACCTCTACCCTTAAACAGATCATGTTCATCAGTTTTCCCACTATTCGATACTTCATTGAGGATGTTTAACGTGTGGACATTAAACAGAACTGACGACAGTATACATCTCTGGCGCACAACGTTTTCTTCTTGAAACCAAATTACTTATTTCACAACCAGTACGCACTGCAGGTTGCTGATTTTTGTGAAAAAAGCCATCACCTCGATAACATAACCAGAAAAATCTATGTGTTTCATACCTTCCCAAACCTTAGCATGTTTGGCATCATTAAATGCTTTTGTGTAATCCACAAAACATAGTTATATATCGTTGTTATATATCTTTGCATTGTCCTGATTAACATTCAAATGGGAAAGATCTTATCTTATGGATAGACATTAGGTCAGCTCATTAATACCATGCTAATAAATCAGTGCCTACCGTCATAATGGAACTTTTGCCTTGTTATATGAATCTCACTGAAGAATTTGGATTCAAACGATGTATCAGCATTACAGGATACATCACTACTACTTCCTGCCATCTGTAAGATATTGTCCAAATTGATATACAAGAAAAAAGAGCATTTTTTTCCCGATACTATAACATTTTGGCAAAGCTTTTCTAAAACAGCGCGACAAACAAGAGCTAAGATTTTATCTAATGACTGTTAGAGATGAGTTTTACCATCTCAGTGCTGTCCTAAAATATTGCGTTTATTGACTTTGTTGATACTTTCGGTAGTGTCCGTCACAAATTTATCTTCGACAGGCTTTTGCACCATAACATATCTTATAGACATCGTTATTTCATTGAAGATCTCTACACGTATTCGTCCTTTCAAATAATTTGTGGCTTCAGTCAATTGGGTACATTTTACATTCTACGTGGAACGAAAACAGGTGTCCTGCTTAGCGCTTTGCGTTTTGTTCCCGTTATAGACAGCACTTTCAAGCCCATGGTTTTATCAGCTCTTGTATCGCTTAACTTGCAACTTGAATACTATATTTACCCATTCCCTATTCAGGGTTATATTGAAGACATTGAGGCTGTTTGTTACGATGTGGTTATTTTATAGGAAATGTTCAATTCAAATCAAGAGATAATGAAATAAGGACCAGGTTTAAAATAAAATCCTCGAATTTAATTGTGCAGCATTGTCAGCAAGGAGATCAGGAAAAAACTGGTATCGGTCTACGATTGTAATGACCCTTGCATTAATGGTAAAAGAGAAATTTCTGTTATCTTTTGATCGTAACTACGCTTATGGGTACTTTTGGAAGTCTTTTACATTGTCTGGTGGGGACCAGGCACAGATAGAAGAAATATTTGAAAATATCAACAGCATCTTAAAAAATTGTTGCCTGCTCTTTACCACTAACATTAATAGATAATGCTCTTTATAATCTTGCTCTTAACAAAATTTTTCATCATTTCTCCAATAAAAGATTTACTGAAAAACAACTCAGTCACCTTGATAAAATGTAATCTGAAAGGGTTCGTTCACTTTATGGACTAAACCCCACGTCAATGAAAGTTTTCGATCGGTAATGGTTGCTCTCATGTTGTTGAATACATCTTTGATCATGCCTATTCTTCGTTTGATTTTTCTCTTACTTTCACCAGTAGCTGTTATGTAAGATCCAAGATAATTAAAGACTGACTCTTGTCCTACGGTTCACCATCTATCTCAAATTCGAATTTTGGCTGTGACTTGTGTTTTAAGATGGACGTTACCTTTGCTTTTTTCTAGTTAATACTGGAGACTTTTGCAACACTAGTCATATTCTGGGAGCCCTCCTTAGACGTGGTGATGAAGACTGTGTCGTCAGCATAACGAATGTTATGCTGACGACACTCTTCAGCACCACCTTATCTAGAAGCCACCTTATCTAGAAGCCATAAACAACCGTCAAAAATTCATCAAGATCTCTGAGGACATTTCACTAAAGGGGCTGAAAAATTCTGGTGACATAACACATCCTTGCTATAGACCTCTTCGGATTGGGACCCATTCAGTAGGTGTATTGTCAGAGAGGCGAATAGCTGCTTTTGCTTAATATAACGGTTTTTAATACGTCTAAGGTCTTCATCATCAATCTGGAAATTCTGTAACATAGTGAGGAGGCCGTTGTACCTAACCCTAAAATAAGGCTATTCTGCAATCAATAAATACCAGATATAAAGTCCTACTGGTGTTCTATTGCCGTTTCAGAGAGCATTTTGAGGCTGCGAATTGCATCTCAGGTGCCTCTGTCTTTCATGAAACCAACTTGATGGACTGAACCATCTCTTTTTGTTCGAATTTTACGTGGATGGCTCATTTGGCTTATTGTTTGATTGTTGGTGCAGTTGAACGTTCCAGTGATTTTTGGTTAGGGTACAAAGATTGAATTAAGTATATTCTCAGGAAGAAGCCCTGGGTCTTCATCACCACGTCTAAGGGTCACGTTTGTCATCGGGTAATTAGCTACATTTTGAGGCTAGAGTGGGTCTCTTGGCAACTATTTTCTTTACCCGTTTCGGCATTTGTGGGAGAGTTTATTGTGAGACGTTTTACATTTTGACATTGGGCTTCTAGCCATTCTTCCTTGGCTCTGGTACACTTCTTCCTAATCTGACCGTTAATTAGCTTATATTGTGCTTTATTGTGTTTGACAAGCCTTCTTTATTCCATCATATCATGTGGAGCTCTTGTGGATTCCTGGGAAATGACTTACACAAATTTGTGCCCACTTTTGAAATGTGTTGTTCGGGAGCCTGTCTGGCGGTCGTTGCTATGCTACTTCCAGTGGGATTCTACCTCTGTCTTGTTATCTAGCACTAGCATCTTCCTCAGGGCTGCTGTTTGAAATTTTTTTTTGTTTTCCTTGCAGTTTTAAGGGAGTTTAGATCACGTTTTGCTGTATATTTTGGTTTTTGGATACGTTCTAGTGATAGCTGGAACCGTATAGTTACTGGGTTGTGATCTGAGTTTGCATCTGTACTTGGATAGGCCTATGAAGGCTTGACTGCACTTCTATATCTTTGTTTGATAATGATAGGGTCAGTCTAGTTCCTGGCTTGATTACCAGGGCTCTTCCACGTATACGTTTTTCGAGAGTAAACTCCTCACCTCTATCATTCATCTCCTCTTCTTTTTGATCCCACTTTTGCATTACAGTTGCACACAACGACGGTGATTTCATTTGAACTACAAACGGTGAAGACTTCTTCTAGGTCTCGGTAAAAGTGATACATGGCTTGATCGTCTCTCTTAAACGTTGGTGCATAGGTAACGATGATGTTGAGGTTGACATGGCTAGCTTTTAGTCACACAAGCATAATCCTCTCTGATTTCTGCAAGAAAGAGAGGACTGGATTACTAAAGTCCTTGCTGAGAATCCACCTGACTCCATGTTGATGCCCAGCACCTTCCGAGTAAATGATAAATTTTTATTCCTTACAGAACGCACCTGACTCCAGATAAGCTTAAGCAATGCACGCCTATCCTGTCCACCTCTAGAATGCCATTGTTTAAATTTCCTGCTTGAAATAGTGTGCAAATATTCCAAACATCAATCTTGGAGAACTCTGATTTCATGTGTTTTTCTTATGTGGTGGTCGTGCTCATTGGATTACGATCCGGAGAACCCCCCGATCTGTGTCTGCTGCTGTTATAGTTTCCGTTACCGTGCGCGACGCCCTGAAGCTCGTCAGGGATCCGGTTTACCCACTTTTTGTTGCTTATTTCATTTCTTTGCATTTCAGGGTTGACTTGGTCATTTTACTGGGGGTGGGTGGCTCAGACTACTTTCCCAGGTAGAAATATTTGTTCAGCCTCAATTCAGTTGGCTCTTGAGCTTGGATAAATCAAGGGACACCGACGTATTCAATCTATAAAACGTCATGATTCCAATGGCTTGCGAAGTGGTAACGAAAGATCTCCAACGAACACAAAGAGGTTCTTCTATATATTCCCAGGCATATTTATATTTTCTGCCAAGAGGTTAATTTTAGATTGTACCAACACCAGTGTTTTTTAAGAGACACCATTTCAAATTACCAGAAGCAACTCATCATTAATTAACCACCAAAAATATGCTTGGGTTTTAAATCAGAGTTCCCTTCATATATATATGTATATATATAAATATATATATACATATATATATACATATATATATATACATATATATATATCACATGCCATGTTTAATTGTTTATAAACGAAACCAGGCTGGGGTTTTTGGTGGGGGGACACAAACTTACACAATTAAAACTTGACAAAAAAATTGCGATAAAAAGGAAATGATTGGCAGCATGATAATTATTGTTTTTATACATATTCTCTATTATTATTAATTGTCTATTCTATATTCTCTATTTTATATTAATTGTATAAAATGAATTCACTTTTTAAAGTCTCTAAATGGAAAGTACTGTACGCAAAATGTGTGATTTTCCCACAAGTGGAATGTTTCCAGTAATCTTATTTATGTATAGCTGTGCATTGTTTGAGATCATACCAAGAGCTCCAACAACAATAGTTGGTGTCTTAAGATGCAATATTTTTGTGGCCTTTATTTCAAAACATTTCTATTTATTCAGCTTTTTGAAAGTTTTTGCAGATGGGTTACTGTCGGGGGGGGGGGGGTTAGACATTGAATGACGTTTATTTAATATGTCTGATCTATTTGCTTGAAAGGTTCGGTCAGTCTGGCTGAAAATTCACTCATATATACC
>RDPX01000099.1:2172939-2183165 GCA_003991215.1 Morbakka virulenta | reverse complement strand
TCAATCTATAAAACGTCATGATTCCAATGGCTTGCGAAGTGGTAACGAAAGATCTCCAACGAACACAAAGAGGTTCTTCTATATATTCCCAGGCATATTTATATTTTCTGCCAAGAGGTTAATTTTAGATTGTACCAACACCAGTGTTTTTTAAGAGACACCATTTCAAATTACCAGAAGCAACTCATCATTAATTAACCACCAAAAATATGCTTGGGTTTTAAATCAGAGTTCACTTCATATATATATGTATATATATAAATATATATATACATATATATATACATATATATATATATCACATGTCATGTTTAATTGTTTATAAACGAAACCAGGCTGGGGTTTTTGGTGGGGGGACACAAACTTACACAATTAAAACTTGACAAAAAAATTGCGATAAAAAGGAAATGATTGGCAGCATGATAATTATTGTTTTTTATACATATTCTCTATTATTATTAATTGTCTATTCTATATTCTCTATTTTATATTAATTGTATAAAATGAATTCACTTTTTAAAGTCTCTAAATGGAAAGTACTGTACGCAAAATGTGTGATTTTCCCACAAGTGGAATGTGAAGGTATGTGAAGATACTATCATGTTCAAAGGCTATCATAGATGCAAAGAAGCACTTTTTCACAGGCTATTTAGACACGCTGTTGGACACACAAGAATTGAAGATTGCCATATCTTCATTTCATAAACGCTGGTGGAAGAGAAAAAATTAGCAAAGGAATACTATGCAACTGATGAGGTCCATAGTGCGGTATAGCTGAAACAGAAAACAAAGCAAGTTTGTCTTGCTTGGCTCCACAAACAAGAGGTCTACCAACTCTTACATTCTAACCCTAAAATAGCATCAGTCCACTTTAAATAGCAACGCTGAACAGGATTTATCAGGTTGACTTACTTGCGCAGCCAACTGACTGCGGTGATCACTCGTGGACTATGTCAGTCAATTCAAAGCAGCACACTCTGTAAAGCAGGCAGGGAAGCACTGTAGCAAATGCATTTCAGTCAATATACGATGGATCTTCCCTGCTCATCCTGGCTACAGGAACTGGTAGTTGATAAAAGCAAGGGGATCGTGGCTGCAGTCATTTCACTGATGAAGAAGCATGAGACCAAGGTCAGATATGCTTAGCCTGGCCACTACAGAAGTCAAGCCTTCGTGGAGAGTTTCAATTGCACGAGTGTCTGTTTTGCAGACAGTAGATGCCCAGGAGCTGCTTACAAGAGAACATTGCATAGGTGGATAGGTGTGCTACAACCCATTGTTAACGAAATGAACAGATAGAACACAAGGCTTACCGAGATAACACTTCAAGAGACAACCTACAAACATTGAGTGGTTCCAGTGTCCATGTGGAAGACTGGAGGAAATATGGAGGAGCCAATGCTCCCCTTTGGTGCTCAGGTTCGACTAACTATTTCAGATGATGATCTTCCTAGTGGTCAACATTGAGCCACTGACGTATCAAAGTACACCGCATAGAGAAAGCCATACTTAATCTATAGCACCTACCCTTGTATTATGTGCAGGGAAAAAACGTGGTAACATGTATGGAGAGTGACAACTGGTTTTACCTGTGGCAAAGACAGATTCACTTTCAGAGAGCGTGTTTGGTGCACAAAAATACTCACAGAAAAAAGCACACGAACAAGAAACTTCTGCTGTGACACTAGCAACAAGAAACTGATGCACATCAAAACCTATCCACAAAATAGGCTTTTAACTCTATTTGGAAACTTAGACGATGAAAACATACAATCAAAAATGTCACTGAGATAAAAAGCACCCCACATTCACATAACAATCAACACCAGGGAAGGTAATGCTCTCATGGAAAATGCAAATGATGATCTTTTCAAAGCCCTCTCGCTCCTTGTGAAACACATTCTCAAAGAATAGGTCCCACTGAGACAAACCCAAGCAAGAAAGCTTAACAAGCTCGTCGGTTCTCAGAGACTACTTTCCGACGGATCTATGACAGAAAAAAAACGTGTTATGAGACTTTCTCACCAAGGAGGTGAATTCAGCTTTTGTGGTCTGTATAAGGAAATTCCAAGCGTAGCACTTTCTATTCTGGGTTCATTGATCTAATATACTTCTCCTTCTCCATGCTTCTCACATTAATTTTCTAGTTAAGTAAAAAATGGCACCTCTCCTCCCTAACTTTCTCCCAAGTTCCCAATTCTAGTTTTCGGCAATTCCTCGTATTTTTCTCTACAGCTATGACATGGACAGGATCATTGCATCTTTAGGATCAGTGTCTCTAGAGAATTTTTCGCAGCTCTCAATGATTCAGTCAGCAAGCAGTGGCATGCATAATGTCTGCACAGATTATTTTTCAGGCTCTGCAAGTCGGCTTTGTTATATTTTGGATGTCTAAAGCATGATGTATTCCTCAACCAGGATAAGAAATTTGTTTTATGTTCAAAGATGAGTTCACCTGCTGCTGAGGCCTGGCCATAGAAATAAAACTAATATACTCCACTGTTTGTGATCACAGCTGCTACCTGATGTGAGCCAGAGGTGTGTAAATTATATCTTACCATAAGTCCGGCGGGACAGCCCAATTTTCTTGAGGTCTGGACGTAGATATGAGAGACACAGTCATAGTAACTATGCTTTTCCCCACAACTTCCTAGTTTTGAGGTAATTCTGCATATGCGTCGACGTACAAATATTTACCAGTCTGTCACTACATTTATGTCAACACCAATCTCGAATGCATATAGTACATGTTTGATGCAGTTATAGTAGTAGCTTTAGCTAGAACTGGAGTGAATTCCTCGTGGACTTTCAAAGAGTCCTGGAAAGATGGGATCCAGTGTCAAGTGTTCAAGTCTATCGTACGATCAAAGCACTAAATAGAATTCCCGCAACAGAACTGGACCAGGCTGAAAAGGATTCAATCACCATTCCAGTTGACAAGTGATGATTTTTCATCTGGTGAACTCTGGTGCTATCTATAGAATAGAGAGCACTCTTCTCCTTTTCAAATGTAGCTACCTTGAACCTACTGACAGCTCCTGTCAAGGTGCACTTGCGGAGATGCCACCTAACACGAATCATCTTAATGCTTGCCTCAACAAATCCATGGTGGGTTAGAGCAAATAAGTCCATGGCTCTCTGAAGCTCGAGTTGCAGACCTGTTCTATCTGGAATCAGTCTGCTCTGCTGGAAAGCTCCCAACATTGATCGACAGCAGATGGAGAGAGACCAGCAAAGTAGGGTCTCCGGACTGGATTACTGACTTTCGTGCCCTGTACTCCACATTTACATTGCCCACAGTGTCAATTTTCCCCACCATATTCTGGTAGAACCCTTCCAGTGTCCCAGCAGATTCTCCCCAGTTATTGTACTATGACAGTATCTTGTTATAATTCCTTTCTCTGAAACAGAAAATGCAACAAGTAACTGAGAAGTTGCTGAAAGAAAAGCTGATTTCCCTTTAATTCAGTCCTACAATGAAAGCTCTACATAACAGCTGTAACTGACAAACAAATAGAAATATTATTTTCCTATGAGCATGATAATTGTATTGCCAGACCAACATCAGCAAACATTTTACAAGATTTGTCCATTTAGCTTTACCGTCTGGTGCCTCAAGAGAAAAAATGTGAACATTTTACAATACATTATGTTGAGTGTTTTATTGGATTATTTCATCTTTTGTTGGTTTCTCATGACTTCACCTGAGTACAACAACTAAAATATGGTGCAGGCACATATCAAAAGCAAAGTCTCTCTGAGGGGCACTGTGCGAACCCACGAATGGGGAAACGGACGAAAACAAGCAGCTAAAATCTGTCCCTCAGAGTGTCATTATGAAAACAAGAACAAATACAAAGCGTGTTGTATCTCAACTTGTATCACCTCAATGACTTTGAGAAAGGAAGGAGCAACCGTTTCCCAGTGGAGCTCCAGACCCTGTTGGGCTCTAAGTGGGCTTCCAGTAGACAGAACCAAGTCTTCTTTTTCAAGCACAAACTGCTTTGTCTGAAACAACTTGAATCTTTTTCTACATGTGTTATTTGAATTTCCAGCATTTATAATAGCCTTGTCTGTCAAGGGCTGGGTGTGTAATGGCAATATAACAAGGGAACATGTCAAAACAGAAAACAGAAATACCATATTTGTAACACGCATTTCCAAAAACTTTCCTTCCTTTATACAATCTCTGTCGACAGAGTTTTAATGGAAACTCTACAGGTATGTTGTCAAGGTAGTGCAAAAACGGACTAAGCCATAAAAAATAATAATACCAGTCTGTCACGGCATTAACATATGCCACTAATTGTTCAAACACAAAGTATGCCGGTGGTATGGTATCCAAAGAGAGTTTCTAAATATAAACAGATCTAGGCAAAATCAGGCACAAGCTTTGCTGAATAGATATTCACAGGATCAAGTGTCATTAAAATAATTTTGTCGGTGCAACACAAAAGTCTTATCCAGCAAAAACTGCCTTGGATTTTTGCACAGGCTTTATATCTACAAGTTAAACTGATGTTAATAATATCAAATGTTAAACAGCTCCTTTTACTTCATACTCATTTTTCACATCAGCGCAACCCCATCATTACATGTTTTTAGCTTCTTCAAAACAAACAAGCGTTAGAGGTTCACAATAACTCCTACGTGGAAATGAATAGAAAGCTAAGTTAAAAGGTATTTTTAAGTCAACGAAAAGATGGAAGTTTTAGAACAGAATTTTGCACTACGGTATTGTTCTTTGTTAGTCCCACGCAAAGCAAGATACCTTAAATTTATTATCACTAATTGAAAGGTAGTTATAAAAATAGTTTTACTCAAATAATTAAAATAGAAGTTGGTGTTTTCTGCAACAGCATGTCATTGATAAACCCTTACCTTCACCAATTAAATGCCAATGCGCGTTTTATGTTGAACAACGCACAGAAACTTAGAGCAAACAGGTGTTGGCGAATTTGCCCATTATCTAAGATACTGCAGATGGATTTCAAATTTAATGTTGATTAAGAATTATCAAGTTCCTTAGTTATATACTTTAAAATTTAGTACAATACATAGTTAGCAAGATAGTTGGGTATATGGCTAAACATTTAGTTTAATATATATTTAAAAATTTAGTTAGTGATATATGTTTGACCTTTACTTTGATCTGTAATCAAATATTATACTTAAATGTGGTTTGGTATACACTTAAACCTGTGGTTCAATGTATAATTAAAAACATTTTTGAATAGAGTTAAGCATTTAGTTTGATACATAAATAACTAAATATATAGATGGGAACATGTCTAACAATTTAGTTTTACATATAGTTTAGTAGATAATTATATATGTGATTAAACACTTAGTTTATAATATATCTTAATACATAGTTAATTCGAGAATTAGATATATGAGTGAATATTTCGTTTATTATAAAGGAAAACATAGAGTTCAATATGTTATTAAACAATTGACTTAATATATTACTAAAGTATAGGTTAAGAGATAATAAAACAATTAGCTTAATATGTAGGTAAATATATATTTATATATATGGTTAAACAATTAGTTTCATATATAATTCAATATACAGTTCGATATATGTTTAAATATTTAGCCTAATAAGTAGTTTGATATACAGTTGGATGTATGGTTAAACAATTAGCTGTATAGATACTATAATATATGATTGAATATACAGTTAAAATTTTAGTGTGATATATAGTTAAACTTATACTTAAATGTATGGTTGAATAATCAGTTATATATATGTATATGTATATATATATATATAGTTATATTTAAATATCTACTTAAACAACCGCTTTAATTTATACTTAAATGTATTGTTCGATAACATTTAGTCATATCCTTGTATTCTTCTTGGGTTTTCCTTTTGCAAGGGGTCGCTATTTTCAATGAGTCTGTGTCACGTTGACC
Organism: Morbakka virulenta; assembly: GCA_003991215.1. Classification (NCBI taxonomy): domain Eukaryota; kingdom Metazoa; phylum Cnidaria; class Cubozoa; order Carybdeida; family Carukiidae; genus Morbakka; species Morbakka virulenta. The sequence continues at coordinate 2,177,240 of RDPX01000099.1, read as the reverse complement.
TGATTTGGATCTGTTGTACATCTATCTGCTTCTCCTCTAAATCTTTGTTTACGCAATGTCACCATTGGAATTTAGATCTTCCTTTTTGGCAATTAAGAGCAACATTGATCTCCATTATTATTTTTTTCTAAATGGTGTTTTTTGTTTCTTCTTAAGATGTGTCCATACCATCTTAATCTTCCTTCTTGTATCTTCTTTGACACTTCTATCACCTCTGTTGTTCTTCCTTCTGTGTTTATTTTATATTTTATCCTCCTTTGTAACTTTTACCATTCATCGGAGCATCTTCATCTGTGCTACATCAAGTCTTCTCTGTTCTGTTTTCCTTAATGATGCAGCTTCTTAATCATACGTTAAAGCAGGTCAAACTACTGATTTATACACTTTCACTTTAAGCACCATAAGAACTCTTCTGTCACAGATTACACCTGATACTTTCCTCCATTCACATTGAATTCTAAAATCTATTTCACTGTTCATTTCTCCATTTGCTTCCTCCATTGATCAAAGTTTTTTAAAGTTCCTTACACGTTTTATGTTTTCTCCTTGTAGTTCGATTTTATCGTGTGGGCCAACTTCTCTCTGTGTCGTAAAATACTCTGTCTTCTTTCAACATATCCTCGTGCCTCTGTTTTCTAGTGCTTCTTTCGATCCCTCTAGTTTACCTTGTAACCCAACTTTGCCTTCAGACACCAACACAATGCCATCAGCATATAGTAAACTCTCTAACACATTTAGTAAGAGCATCTCTAAAAATATTTTTAAAAAGGAGACCAAATGCCAAACTTGATGCAAACCTCTATCTTGAACTCACCTGTCATTTCAACTGTGCTTCATATCTCTGTGGTCACTTCTCTGTATGTTTCACGTATTTCTTTTACACATTTTTCTGGCACTCCTTTTTTCTAATGCTTCTCCAAGTTTCTTTCTTGGCACTCTGACATATTCTTTTGGTAGTCTATAAAAACCATATGAAACACCCTTTGTCTTTCTCTGCACTTCTCTATAACTTGTCTTAAACAGAATATTCCATCAGTTGTTCCCAATTCTTTCATAAAATCTAATTGTGGCCTTCCAAAATTTAACTCCTGTCTAAGTCGTCCATCTGGAATACTTTCCAGCAAATTGAGCGTATGCGATGTCAGTTAATTCCTCTATAATTTTCACAGTTTTGCACATCACCCTTGTCCTAAAACATGGGGATCAAGGTGCTTTCTTTCCGCTTGTCTAGTATTACCTCATGAATCAATTAGTTTTAGCAATAAATCTATCCAAACATCTCCAAAATCCAAGAGCGTACCATGCCTCAGACCCTGCAGCTTTTCCATTTTTCATTTTTTTAAGCATCCTCCATTTCCTTTCTCTATTATTCCATAACTACAACCGAGTTTGGCTCGCTGTCATTCTTTACATATTTTTTACTTTCTTCATTAAGTAGCTTTTCAAAATATCCCCTCCCATCATTTTGCAATGTCTTCTATATTTTGCTAATCAAAATAATCTATTTCGACCTTCCTTTGTTTATGCTGTCTGTTTCTAATCTTCTTCTTTCCCATTCCTTTCTAGCAATTTTCTTCTATCGTGTTGCCGCTTGTACTCGTTTAACCACCATATTTCCTTTTTCCCCCAAACTTTACCACTATCTTCTCTTAGTACCTCTTTTGCCGTTCCTAAAATAGCACCAGTTATATTGTGTAACCATGCATTAAGGTTCTGAATTTGATTTTCTCTGTTTAATACCATTCTAGTTTGGAATAGTGTTCTGAGTTCTGATTTTCTTTTACTTAGTCCATTTCCTTTTTTAGGAATCATTTGCCTTCTTTCCTTGACCTGAGTTACTCTTGGGGGGATTTCCATAATGACGAGCCAATATCGAGCTACAGGATCTCCAGGTAAACTTTACGATTGATGATTTCAAAGAAATGTCTTCTACGGTAAAGTAAAAGTGTACTTGTATGATTTCAACATTTGTAAGAGATTAACTTCTCACAATTTTTATTAAAGAACGTTTTTCCAATTGTTAAATCATTTGCAACTGCATAATCAATAAGCTTTTGTCCTTCAGAATTGGCATCATTAGTGTAATTTCCTTCGTGGATTTGATTCAGTGTTTCATTACCTCGACCAGCGGATCCATTAAAATCACCATCAACAACACATCTATCATTCTTTTCCACTTTTTACATTTCCTCTTGAAAGGAAGAGTAAATAAATTTTGTTTTTCTTCTGTAAATTCCGACTGAGGGACGTATACACTAAATATATTGATATTAAATTTTTCCTATGACAACTTAATCCAAACAACTTTATCATTTCTTCGATGTGCTTTAGTAACATTATTTTTATGTCCCTTTAACAAAAGTACACTTATTCTGTTTCTATTTTCTGTGTCACCACCTGACGAAATCACCTTTTACCCATCTCTTATCTCTTGTGCTTTGCTGCCACTCCACCTTGTTTTCTTAACATATCGTAGATCGACTCTTCTTATTTTCATCAGATTTGCCAACTCTCTCCCTCTGCCAGTCATGGTCGCTGCATTTAAACATCCTATTCTTAATGTTTGAGCTTGATTCTTTAGCTTCACTCGCTCTTGCTGAGGTAGCCCTTGCTGGACCACAGACTCAAAGTAATGTACCTGTGGGTCACGTCCCGGTCACAACCTAGCAGTTTTGGAATTTATAAGAATCATTGTCCTATCATACAGGTTTTGACTCAAATTTATTTGGCCGGATGACCTTCCTGACACCAGGTGTCTTTATCAGAACACCATCTCTAGCTAGTTGGTTGCTGGCTGTAAAGATCATCCACCCTTTGATAGGTTTTCTTTTCAGTCTCACTTCGGTACTAGCCATCTTCCTCATCTACAGTGCATCAAGTGGAATAATCGGTTTAGTCACCAGCTTCTCGGCCCAGAGCTCCGTTTTCTGTATGGCTTTACCACGCTGTTCACTGTACACCGCGAGGAGGAGGGGATGAATTTCCACCGCTAAACATTTAGTGTAGTATACAGTAAAATATATAGTTAGATAGATGGTTACAGAATTAGATTACTATGTAGTTAACAATATCGTTGAATAAATAGTTTACAATTTAGTTTAATATGTGGTTAATATTTGGTTAGGTATGAACTTCTGCAATTGGTTTGATAAAAGTTGGCAATATATTTGAGTATATAGCTAAACATTCAGTTTATTAAAAGTGTTAATGTGTAGTTCAATAATTTGTTACACATTTAATTTAGTAGATAATTAAATATATAGTTAAATATATATTGGGACATTTAGATTAATATCTAGTTAGATATATGATTATGGAACTTTATAATATATATTTTGTATATTACATAGTTTATTATGTAATTCAATTTATGGTAAAATGTATACTTCGATAACACAATGTAACAGCATTTTTGCTTGACACACTTTTTCGATGTTTTCCAATGTATTTTTGTGCGCTGAATCCGAAAATCACATTTATTTTTCTCAACCATCGTTCGTTTCTATGTTACTGAGCATAGTCACTTTTTGGAAAAATACTTAAAATTAATCAAAAGCTGAACCTAACAATATTGCAGTACAACAAGACAATGAACCACAATGTAGCATTATTATGATAAATAGCAAGTTTACACCATTTAAACGATTGTGAGAGGCTGCCAGCTAAATTTGCGAGGCCTATGTAAAGTGTAACACACTAGGTAATGTTAGTTATTAGCATAGCATAAGTACAGAGAGAATAGTTGTTATACATATAGCTATCAAATGCTGTCACACCTGTAACTGTAGAAAATGCGTGCTCTATAGCTGGAAGAACTTCGCCGAACGTGATTGTCTTGAGTGCTCCGATTTATCACTTCGCACTATTGACCATATGTAGTCTCCCATCATTGTGGCATCCCATCGTCCTTGATACCTACGTTCCATGGTAGCGATATCTTGATGAAATCGCTCCCCATGCTCCTCGCTGACAGCTCCGAGGTTGGAAGGGAAAAAGTCTAGATGTGAATGTAAAAAGTGCAGTTTCAAAGACATGCGACATCCCATGCACTTGAAAGCTTCGACAAGTTGTGAGACAAGAGTTTCGTAGTTTGGACTTCTCTTGTTACCAAGAAAGCCCTGGACAACACTTCGAATAGCGCTCCAGGCGTCCCGTTCAATGTCGCTCATTACAGCTTCGAGTTTATCGGATTCCAGCATCTTCTTAATCTCTGGTCCAACAAAAACGCCTGCTTTGACTTTTGCCTCAGACATCTTAGGAAACATGGACCTAATTTCTTGAAAAACTGGTCCTTCCGTACT
>RDPX01000099.1:2137304-2171894 GCA_003991215.1 Morbakka virulenta | reverse complement strand
AGTAAAATAAATATAGTTCAACTATATAGTTTAATATACAGTTTTATATCTATAGATGGATAGAAAGTCGAACGTTTGGTTTAATACAGTTAATAAATAATTATATATATATGGTTAAACAATTAGTTTAAACTTCGATGTAAAAATAAATAATTACATATTTATTTTAAGATATATCTAAATATTTAGTTAAATATATTGTTAAACGCACGGTTTAATAAGTGGTCAACTCTATAGTAAGATATATGTTCAAGCACTTAGCTTAACACATAGTAAAGTATATGGTGAATACTGATTTATTCAACTTTTGTATTAAACTACGTCCTTATCTCCAATTTTTTCTTATATGTGTTTCCCAACGATATCTCATTTCTAAGCTTTCGTGCTGTAAATCATGTGCAAAGATCAAAGTCCACTTTCCAAAGTAAGTAAGTAAGTATTGAAGAGCTGGGCCTATCAATTGTTAACATCTTTAGATTGTATGGACAACTTAGCGGTCTTTTGGTATTTTTTATACCTGTTTGGAGAAAAACAAAAGAGGGCAGTAGTTTTTTTCAGTCTTTAAGGGATAAACCTCCAACTTCACAAAATCATGTTTTTTTCTGTGTCGTGAGGAAAAATAACACTATTGTGCCTTTATATGCAACACTTCGACCATTTTAGATAAACGAGGTATATAATTATTTCCTGTACTTTTTTTACATTTTCAGGAAGCCGTAAAGAGAACCAATTGAAAGTTTCGAAACGCCTCCAGTTGCTAAAAACGTATCTTCGACAACAACGTCTGCAATTTCTAAAGATTGATAAGTCAAAAGCTAAAAATATTCTTGCTCTTGCAAAATTCGTCTTGGAGAATGACGTACAAAAATTTGTCAACACAAACAAGAGGTGGGTGATTAAGATTCCCTGTCTAAGTTTTCTCTTTGATACAACTTAAAAATGAGGTCTAAAACATTTCGGAAGCCTGCTGTTCTACATTCATGAAATATTTAGTTAGGGAAGACGAAATGAATACGAGGGCCAGATCCAAATCCAGACAGATGCAAATAAAGCGAATGCTCTACTCAGATTTTGTGAAAATACAGATATTTCTATAATTTCCTGTACTTTATGTATCACTGAAGACATTTTGAGCAATGTCTTGAGTGATTTCTACGAAAAAATTCTAATGTTTTGATAAAACGTCAAATCTCAGTGCAATTTTGGCCTTCGCTCTCGTAACACCTAAATGGTGGAATCTATACTATGTTTTGTCACTTGCTCACATGTGTTCTTGGAGAGGTAGGTAAAAGAACAGCGTCTTCTGATGGACTTGCGTCAGTGAAGACAATGGAAATGTCTTTAAAACCTACTGACTGATACAAGTCAATTACAGAACACCATCAAGATCTTTTATCAGTGACTCACTTTAACGAAAACATCGGTAGATCGTCTTAAAGACCCCTTGAGTGACACAACCCAATTATGCAGCTTTTAGTTAGTCGTTAACTGCATCATATTTTATTTTGTCAGTAGAAAACCATACCGTCAAATTGTTATTTCTTGAGCGAGCATCATATTGAATCAGAACAAATGCGTTTCGTTGACTTCCTAATACTGGATAAGGACTACTGGAATACAGGAGCCTGGAAGAGATATCTACAAACGAAATCACCCATCGTTTTGAGTTTAAAAAGTTCCATTTTCCTATATGTGAGGGGCAGCGGGCAAACAATCTTGACTCTGTAGGGTTGTATTTCTTTGTCCAGTTTCCAGTCTTTTTTGAGAGTTTCGATTGTTGTTTATGTCTTCAAAAATGCAGATAATCTATCTGATCCTAGTAAATATGGACCTATTAGACATCTTCCTGTCATTAGTAAGATCTTTATACAACCTACCAACACTACAATGGTGAAACTCATACAAAACGTAGTTGTTTTCTTTATGTTCAATAAAAACTTAGAGGATTTTGCTCCACTGATGGGATTTTGACTGTAATCATAGAACACATCTATAGATTTATGCATAAGTCTGATGAAGGGCATCCTATAGCCATGGATATTTCCAAAGCATTTGGTAAGATGAAACATTTTGGTTTGCTTCATCATCTTTTTGGCTTTGGTAATTGTAGACGGGTCTTTAGTATCATTCAGTCAATCCATCAGAGAAAAAATGCGGCACACTCGATGAAATTACAACTAACGAGTATTCCATTAATGCGGACCTTCCTGATTCTATTGTGGGTCAAATGCTTGTTCTTCTTGACATCAATGACCTTCCTGGTAACTTGCTTCAATTCATTAACATTTGCACTAACGATACTGTATCATATTCTAGCATTGTGCACAAAAAAACTCAGTCGGAAAACTCAAATTAACAAAAGATATGAAATATAACCTTCAGACTGTCAGAGAATGGTGAAGGATTTGGCTGGTTTATTTATTGAGGCATGATATAAATGATATTATTCAATAAAAGGATGTGTTCTCCTGTCCTTCCATTATTCATGGTAATCCTTCCGATGTTTACCCTGGCAAGGCTGCTTCTCTTCTTGGGGAACGTTTACCAAGGAGGATGCTTGGTTTGCCAATCTTGGTTTCTTGAAGTTTTTATATTTAATCTATTACTACGTCTTCTGCTTCTAAAAAGGTTGGATCTTTGTATTGTGTTAGAAATAACCTAATGCCTAACGTTTTTGTGTGTCTCTCTATAAAGTTACTATCCGTTTTTACATCGAATAATGATGTCGTATTCGCACCTGTGCTTGTTTTGATCTTGCTTGATGGTATTATTACGGGATGTGTTTTGATGAGGTTTTCTTGCTAGAACCAAGTCAGTTTGTTGTGTAACTTGTTTCTCTCAACATGTTCGTCGTCTCGTTGTAAAAAGACCTTTCTATGAATATAGTTTTTTATTCTTGAACCGGCTAGATCATGGAATTTTTTCGTCACTCATTTCTTTGCTCCATTGGATGACGTGAATGTAAATAAATCTTCCAGTAAATTTTCTCTCCTGGCTTAACCTTTTTTCTCTGTCCTTTCGTCACTTTTCCTTACACTAAGTAGCCTTTTGCCGTGTACGAAATTTAGCCCTTACAAGAAAATATTAAAAATTCACTACGGAAAGCCAGCCAGCAGCATTTCTTTAATTTAACTAAAGTATTGCCATGTTTGCCGGAACAACGTAGCGCTTTTCTTTTTAACTCGTAAGTATTAAGGCAATCCGCCACCTAATTATTTTCTAGCCGACTACGTCTTCTTATACTGACCTTCACCTATCATTATGCCTAATCCTAACCCTAACTCTAACTCTAAACCCTGGAATGATTCGATAGGCATGATTCTTATGGAAATTGATATGTTTTACACAGGACGAAAAAAAATTAAACATCAAATTAAAATTATCTATTTGTATTTTCGAGTGCCTGTTTCAATAGTGCTTTTCATGCTTTCTTATGCGCAATTTCTCTGAAAACAACTCTGACGTTCATTTTTTGAGGTTTAATGGCGACTCGATGTTGAGCCATAGCATTTTCATCAAACGATCGTGAGACAAGTAGTGCGTAGCAAGTAATGTTAAACATGTTGAATCACTGCTTAACTGCTAGTAAAATTTGAGTGATACAGAAAATTTGGAAAAATGTTACCCAACTTGTAGCTGTAAGACTTTTTTAGTAGCATTTGTAGGTTAGAGTAGAATGCTCGCGAAGTTTTTGTGTCAACCATAGCTTTCACATCTATACTCTTGATTTTGTCTCACTGTCAAAATAGGTGACCAAAGGAAACACTTTTTAATAAAAATAATAATCTTCATAGTCCATCATAGTTTATCTAGGCTTTGATTATATTTAATTAAATTTCTATTTAAATCTTTCGTACTATAAAGGCGAAAGAAAGGTGTAAGTTATGCAGAAGCATCGATATTAAATCTAGAATAAAAGAGAAGGTCACTTGATTGTCAATTAGTAGGGATCTCGTAAGCTTATGGCTACTATTGTAAAAATTCTCCTTAAAATAAAAAAAAGGTCGCGCGACTGTCTATTGAAATGATTGTCGTCGGTCATATATTATCAATGCAGACCTATTTGTAAAAATATAAAAGTTCACAAGCTACTCAAATTACAGTTATTCTCGTCATATCGTCCTTAGGTGCCATGTTGTAGCAGAATGTTGGCAATCATATCTCTCCACATATTTTTATCTATTGCTGCCCTCAGTAGCTGAAACTCACTCTTTCTAGACCATGGTGCTATGCTTGCCATATATGTAGTTCTTGGCCTTCTTCTGCCTCGTTGCCCACCAATCTTCCGCATCACTGTCAACTGTTCTAGCTCCTCTTTCCTTATTATATGGCTCAGGAAAGATAGTTGTCTTTGTCGAATGCTGGACAACAGCTTTCTCGTGCATCTTGCTCTACTCAGAACATTTTTGTTGGAAATGTGCTTTGTCCAAGAAATCCTTAGTATGCGGCGTAGAAACCACATATCTGCAGGTTCAAGCATCTTCTCTAGGGTCAGTGTGATAGTCCAGCTTTTACTCTCATAAGTAAGCACTGGAATTACGTAACCGTTGGGTATTTTGATTCTGATATCTAGGGATAGGATTCGGCCCCTCAGTATGTTGGACATGTGCTGGAATACTTCTTTTGCTGTGGCAATTTGTTTCCGTACTGTTGGGAAGACACAGCCTTGCCTAACTCCTCTTTGATTATTGCAGTGGTTCCCAACCTTATTTTGCACTCTCACAACCGCAGTTAGCTTCCAGTATAAATTTGTTATGAGTCTTATATTGCTACCGTCCATGTCCAGGTCTTGCAGCATCTCTATCAGGCACTCGTATTTCACTTTGTCATATAAAGACTATTATTCTACGCCTTGTCGTTGAAATTTGAAAAACTTAAAAGGCTGTCAACAACGATGACTCCTGGCGTATGAAGGCTATGACGTCTCGGCCTTTTGACTAGGATCATATGCAGATATCTTTTTTCTGCTTGGTCGGGTCTAGCGTCTTTGGATCGCTGCTGCAGGACCTGAGATCTGGGCATTCTGGAACGCTGATTCTCGGTCAAGCAAGTGGAAATGCCCTCCAACGGCAGGACTTTTTAAAGCGATTCGTTTGTTTTGTTGTTCATGGTGCATTGTTTGGTTTCTGTCCACCATTACTTGTTTTGTACTTTCTATTCGGTTCTTCCATAGATACATATCTGTTAAAAGCATAAATGAGAGCACAATTGTTTATAAGGAGTGCTATCACCGAAAGACTGTATAAAGGCTATTATTGCAAAAATTGTGTTTACAATTAAAAGGATCGGGCTACTGTCAATTAAAACCACCCTCGTCTTATATGGGCTGTTATTGTAGACCTCTGTAATAAAAAATAAAGGTCACAAGAATGTCAGTTACAAAGATTTTCATCATTTAAGAGCTATAACTGTAGGTATGATCGTTAAATTTAAAAAAGGTGAGACAACTGTCAGTTAAAACGACTTTTGTTTTACAAAAGCTGTTTCTGTAGACTTTGTTCTAAAATGTAAGTTTTGGAAATATTTCATGAGACAGAATGGTGATGTCTTTTAAAAACAAGTTTACTGCAAAAGTAATTTCATTTATAACTTTGTCAAAACCCTATCTGTATATTAAAAAAGAGCAAATCTCTATAAACTGTAACAAAGGAGTCATGTATTTTTAATTTAAGAAAAATGCTACATAATTATCGACTGAAAACACCTGCTGGTAACGCTATTTTAGAGACCAAAAGTAGTTTAGCAGTACACATACAGTTGTGACACAAATTGTTTTGAAGAAAAAACAGATGCTTCTTCCAATGGGTAAGGATAAAAACTACTCACCGAAATAATATGAGATCAGTTTCTACAAGAGTAACCAAAGCAAACCTAACATTAGAGAAATGCAGTATGAAAATCTAATTTCAGATGTAGATCGCCCTCTCACATACCAACACTGGTCTTAAAACCTAAGGTGGTGAGAAACGGTGCTATATGAAGCATTGTTGTTTTCCAATTACCAAGCCAAGTTACCTAAAGCTGAAGCAATTCTAAAGTTTCTCCTCGAATTTACCTTTTCATCAAATCTTTTTTGCTCTCTTGTTGGCTCTGAAGAAACTTACACAGTCATGGGAACCCCACAGAGGGACTTGATGAAGCAGACAAAAACCCTGTATCTTCGTACTACATTTCATGGGAACAAATTCTAGTTTTTTTAAAAGCCATGCAAACCAAGTGAAATATATTTTAATAAAATAACAAGGGAGCATTTCAGCTAATTCCATTCTTCGACTAATTGATATCAGGGATTCAGAATTCTCCCCTTTTCTCCAACATCAAATGCTTCTTGTCCTCAAAAAAGCCATTTCCATCAAATCCACTCCAAATATAATTCCTAAAAAATAATATCAGCAACTGAAATTGATTGAGTGGAATAGAGTTGATGGTCATTCATTGGAAAGTCAAGGGCGAAACGACATTGGTCAGCTCGCGCTGTCTGAGCGAAAACAAATCGTAAGAAACTGTTCCAGTGGAAAATTACTTGAAATATCATGGTTTGTTTAAGTATTTCCGGAAAAGATATTCGAAGGATTAACTGAATTTTAATGACTAGGATATTTGTAGTCGAGATTTAGTGGATTAGCACAATTTTATTAAATTATATTTATATATAGCTAATACTCCTAATATTGGATATTTGCGGTATCACCAAGATTGTATTACAACAGAAACCTCAAAGAGGATCTTTATCTTCAAAATTCTGCCCGGAATAGCACGAATATCCAATTTTGTTTGTTTGTTATTGTTTTACATACATAGCACAGAATTCTGTAGGATCATTTCAGAAACGTTTTAAGATTTGCTTTTTTTTGAGATTGAAATTTCAAGTACCTTTATATATATATATATATTCGACACAGGAAATATGCCAAACCAACACTGACAAACTCCTTCAGCTAATAACAATAATATTTGACACAGGAAATGACTAAAGAAAGTATGCCAACATTTACTTGAGTAAATCAAATTTTTATTTATTATTTCAAATTTTCGTCTGTCTACAACAGACTTTATCAAGAAACAGTTTCTTGATAAAGTCTGTTGTAGACAAAATATGTGTTACATAGTGTAAGCAGTAAACGTTCATTACTCTCTCTCTCTCTCTCTCTCTCTCTCTATATATATATATATATATATATATATATATATATATATATAGAGAGAGAGAGAGAGAGAGAGAGAGAGTAATGAACGTTTACTGCTTACACTATGTAACACATATTTTGTCTACAACAGACTTTATNAGAGAGAGAGAGAGAGAGAGAGTAATGAACGTTTACTGCTTACACTATGTAACACATATTTTGTCTTTAAAGCGAGACCACTCTTATCGTATTTTCCATGGCTGAAAACCCCCAAATACAAAGTTTCACATGAATCTGAATGCTCTGGTAGAATTTAGAAGACTTTCTCGATTTTCTAAAATTGTGGCAATTTTGCATTTAAGTGGTATTTACAATTTTTACCTACTCAACTGTAGTTTGAGCTTTGCCTTTATTATATATCTACATGTGAATGATGTAATAAGTGAGTTTCTAGAAAGAAATAGGAAAGAAGTACACTTTCTTTTTATTTTGTTGTTAGCGGCATACAGGGGTTGATTCTATGACAATTTGTCTTAGTTTTTAATTACATGTAAGTAATATTTACATATTTTTTCACAACCAACTGTTGTGTGATCTCTGCCTTTATTTCAACATAATGTTATGATGACAAATTTCATTCCGTACTGGTTGAAGTCCATAATGCAAAAGAAACACAAAAATGCACAAAAACGCCATACAAGTCAAATTTAAAAGAAGAAGTAATACAAAATCACATAGCAAAAAGAAGGAATATAACATTTACTTTTTTTGTTAGTGGCATGTATGAGTTGATACTACGAGCATAACATGAAATGCATCTTCAAATCAAATAAAATCAGATGCTTTATTTTTGAGACAAAGTCCATATCAAATTAAGGTGAGATACCCTACACCTGTAAAAATATTAGCTCAGTGTTAGACATTGAATGCAAACAGGAAAAAAAACCAGAAAGTTTGTAGGATATTTATCACAAAGAACCAGACTTCCTAAACATAATATATTGGATCTTTATCAACTTAATTAAAAATAAAAAAAGTTGCATAGTAAGGATTTCTCAAAAGTGTGCAATTTTTCTCGACTTGCATTGTATTTTAAGCCACTATTCCTTACCAAGCTCCAAATGTAGTCACCAATCATGGTCCAATCATCTTGCCCCTGACATCTGCGCTCAAAGACCATTACATCTTGATGAAACCTTTCACCTTGTTCCTCAGAGTACTTCCCAAGGTTATCTTTAAATCTGGGAAAGTGAAAACCCAGCATGGGCAGCTTTAAGGACATTATACAACCCATATCTTTATAGTTTTCGATCAATTTTTTTACAAGTGTAGTGTTGTTACAAGCCCTGCTATTACCCAGGAACCCCTTTACGACTAATCCAAAACTATTCCAGGCAGCCTTCTCAACTCTATTTAGAAGAGTTGGAAACTGTTTTGACTCCAGTAGTGGTCGTACCTGTGGCCCACCAAAAGCTCTTGCTTCAATTTTAGCTTCTGAAAGCGAAGGGAACACTGCTTGAAGAAACTTGAATGCTTTGGAATCTTTATCTAAATTCTTGACAAATTGCTTTATTAGACCTAACTTTATGTGAAAAGGCGGCATTAAAATTCATGACTGAGGAACTAGTGGCTCCCACTTAACATTTTCTCTCCCAACGGTGAAGCTTTCCCTTGGAGGCCAAGCAAAACCACTGTAGTGCCGCTGCGTATCCCTACTATCCCACAAACAAAGGTAGCAAGGGTGCTTTGTGAAACCTCCCTGCAAACCCATTAAAAATGCAACCATCTTAGAATCTCCTATCACATCATAAATTTATCATACTTTAACATAGTTAGTAACAGTTTTACACTTTCGTAGGTCTCTTTGTGCACAAGTGAGTGCGCTAGGGGCAAGGATGGATATTCACTATCATTGCGGAGTAATACAGCTTTTCAACTTCTACTCGAGCTATCTATAAATAGATGCCATTGAGGGGCGTCCAAGAAGGCAACCTCCACGTGGTGATGCCTGGATGCTGACCAGCCAGGTTTTTCTGACTAGTTAGTAACGAATAGCCTTCGATTCAAGCTGTTCTTCCGTACTATTGAAGAAATCGATCTCGTCGTTCATGTGATTTCGAATCCGAATTGTCGTCGATTTGGATAAATTTTTTGAAAAACCAACCAGGAAATGTACGTCTTCGACGCCCCTGTAGTTTGGAGAGATATTCCCGGTGCAGCCTACTCACTTTGTCACAGCTATATACTAGGGGGCCGTTGCTGTGGGCTATAGATATTTACTTGTTTTGCCGGTGAGGGAAGGTTTGTTTCCCGATTCATGAGACCGGATCGAGCTCACCGAGGTCTTCCAATCTGTCTCCAGCAGCTTACACACACACAGACGCCATTAAGATGTATCTAAATATAACCCCAAAGCGTCAAAGTGGCTTTCAACATTAGTACAATAACATTCTATCGGACTTACCAAAACATTGTGCAAACAAACAAATGTCTTTTTCTTTGATCTGTTTACCTTGACAGCTTCATGAAAAAGGTTCCACTGCTTCATTCGGGATGTCAGCAGCTCGGCATTCTACTTCGTTAATCCTAGATCACGAATTAAATCGTTCATGTCAATTTGATTTGGATACTATGGAGTGGTATTAATTTCTTTGTACTCTGGATCTTGTTCTCGGTCACATCCAGTATTTTCTCCACTGCTACTGGCTGACGAGGAAGTAAAAGTAGGCTTAATCTCAGGAACCAGTATAGGAAGGGAATCCGAGTGTGGCACAGGAGCAATTGACGACGGAATGCTAGGATACGTCACTCTGCTGCGATCTTTCTTCAATGCAGAGGCATCTACCATACAGAAATAACAGTCCTCCAGGTTATCTTTTGGTTCTCTCCAAATTCGTGGGATAGCAAACTTCATCTTTCTACTTTCTCTTCTTGACTAGCCTGAAAAGCAATGAAATTGTAGTAAAGGAAAAGTAAAATGCGACATAAAGATTACAGACTTGTATCTCTGTATTTTGTAGGTAAGCATGGTATTATACAATACCTTCTAAATTAAGAGAGGACTAGGAATTAACATTCTACCTTATTCTTGTCTTAGAGCAGGAAAGTCAAACAGACACGAGTTGCTTTTAGAAATATTTATTGGATTCCTAAAATGTATAGATACCTAATATGTAAAATAAATGACTGTATTCATGTAACAGCAGAAAATTTCTTACCTTCAAGAGTTCGTGTGCAAGTTTGACATGCGTAATGTGGTGCCCATGACTTTTCCTGGTCTCCTACAGCAATCCCAAAATATAACTTGTATGTTTTGCATAAGTTGTCACAACTTTTCAAGTAATACCTTCTACTTCTAGCTTTCATTAACTCTTCATATAGAGAGCAAACCGTATATCTTTTCTTTTGTGATACTGATAATATTCCTTTGAAATTGAGGCGTTTCATTCCAAAGAGAAGCGGACTTTTCTTCACCTCCAGTTTGATTCAGCTGTTTGTCGACTTTTCCCTTCGAAAAATAATTAATCTCATTAATCTCTTCGTTGGGTTGCTGATCAGAATTTCGAGGAAATCAATGTGTATAGAGCAGCCAAATATTTATAGGTTTGCAATACAATATTTCTATGCAAAGTATATTGGTAACAGTCACGATAAAAATTAGAGTTGGCTGTTAAATAGCATATATCAAGTGGAATAAATCAATAAATATTACTTCTGGCGGCAGACTTTTGATCAAAAATTTGAATTTTGAGGGTGATTCAATATTTTCTACAAAAACATTCAAATTTACTAAAAATAATGATTTTCGTAATGTACTCGTCATGGTGGTTCAGAAAATGCATATTTCCCCTTGAAAACAAAATTTTTTTTAAAAAAGTGTTATATAGTGTTTTCCACGTGGTATGAAATTCCTCTAGCAAATAAGGCATTATTTATCAAAAAAATTTATAACTTGACAGAATAAATGGATTACACTACGAACTAATTATTTTGCTATGATGAGAGAAAAGCCTTTTTTCACTCAGTTTATTTAAAATTATCTTGTAAGTTTATTAAATTCTGAGTAATTGTAGAATAAGACACTGCCAATCGACTGAAGCGATTATGCATCTTTGTGAAGTATGGAAAATGTTAGGGGAAATTAATTGAACTTATTTCGAAGGAAGGTGAAATATTTTTACCCTCAGAAAGCCTTAGTTTCTACCTTTTTATCCTCATTAGCAAAACGTTTCAAATTTTTCCAAAAGCAATAGTATCCAAATTCATCATGAATGTATGATAAACTTCCGAAAACTCGAAACTTCACAGGACCGCTGAAAATAGTCGTGTTAGCGAATATTCGAATATTCGAACATTCAAGAGATATACTATTTCGATCTTAGAGAAAATGCAACCTTTGGTTTTGGTTTTATACCGAGCTTTATTAATTTTTCATGTCACCAGGACTATAAAAGTAAAGCATTTTTTAATCAAAACGGTTTCGATATTACTCAGTAAGATGTTAGTAATACTATTTTTTACATATTGCAGTAATCAAATTAAGATTTCGTTAAATTTCTTCACCAGCTGTGCTGAATAGTATTTGCATAAAACACACAAAGTATCCCAAATATCACCAACTTTGGGACAAATAAGATCCTACACATCAACGAAATTATCACCATTATCTACGTTTTCATCATCTTTGACCTGTATCAAGCATATATTTATTCGTTATCCATTAACAGTAGCTCCGTGCTCAGCAGATTGTTAGTGGCTGCAAAGCAATCTGCACCTGCTGTCCAGGCAAAGAAATATTCTTCAGCGGAAGTATCAAGGTGTTTATTTATTTTTATTTCTTTAAATTGTTTTAAAGACATCCTTGTCATCCTGCAAAACAGAATTCTGTCGCCCTTTTGAGATTTTGGATTTTGCAAATGTTCTTCTCAGCTGAATTTCTCTTCCTTTTTGTTCAGTATAGTCAGGCTGCAGGTGTCCGAGGACAGGGGTTGCGTTGCAACCTTCATTATCATGATTGCTACTATGACCAGAAATATTCAGTGAGGTATCCTACTTGTCCACAGTTGTTACACTGACAGCATCCAAACCATTAGGCACTCTCTTTGCTGACACGTCTATTATATTTTTAGTTTTTCTTGGCAAATAGCATACCCTCCCTCCTCCCCCGCCAAGAGCTACTGGTTACCAACGTGCAGTTCTTCTGCCTTAACCGCCTTTAATTGAATCATTTCTTCCAGTGTCTTTGGCATGGATTTTCAAGATGTGCTTATGTGCTGATTTAGTTTCGGACCACTGTTAAACTATATCTAAATGATCTAGACATGTCTAAAGCTATTGAACCAAACCTGTGGTAAGATACCATTCCCTAGTCTCAAGACGAACGCAGCTTAACGTCTTACTCAGGACAACAGGCATAGAAACCAAAACAAATCTGGATGAATAGTGAGGAATTTGAATACGTGGCTGGAGGAATTGATGGAAAACTCAGGGTAGAAAATAAATAAGCTTGTTGAAAAAATGAACAACACATCCAGCAATTAACAACTTAACGTACATCGACATCTTATGCTTAACAATTAACACCGCTTCGGATCTCAAGCCAATGGATCAAGGAGAAATATGCATTCTAAAAATGTATTACAAATTTGTCTTTACAAACTTTTCCAAGCCCCTTAGGAGAAAAGATATGCCAGTTTTTTCAAGTCTAGATGCAAAGTAAATGCTTTATGAAGGGTAGCAGCAAGTTAAGATTTTCACTGTTGTAAACTGGAATGTACATAGAAGCAAGAAATGTTTAAAGTTTAGGTATCGGAAAGTGGAATTTTAGTGGAAGGGAAACGATGAGATGTGAAATAACTGTTCTTTGTTTTGCCGAGAATCGGTGGCTTGGGTAAAGCAGAGTTACCACCAATGACGACACCTTGGTTTTATACTGGAGAAAAAGGGGTGAAGAGGGAGACCGTAGGCCTTATAATAGAAAAGGACAAAGGAAAGCCGGTCAGAGGTTAAAACACGTAAATGGAAGAGCTGTTTCAAATTTATATACCCGCATGTAATTTGTCAGAAGACGAAAAGAGAGATTTCTATGTTTTAATTTTCCAATTCAAGAGTAGGGTTTGTTCCCGGGAATCCCGGAACCGGGAAATTCCCAGGAAATGGACAAAAAACTGGAAACGGGAAAACCGGGAAATGTAAACCTGGACTGGATACGGTATCGATTATAAAAAACTGCTGTTATTTTGGTTTCTCAGCAGAACATTAATTATACAGAGACCAGATTGTGTTGTATAATTGTATTTCATACAATTTACAAAGCCAAAATCTATTTATAATCATATTTAGAAATAACTCTCAGGTTGCACTTGCAGTATGAATTGCATTAAAATTAAGATTTTGATTGCTGATTGCTGACATCACCCTTGAGCTCTCTTATGAGTCCTGTCACAGTTCAGAAAAGCATGTTAAAACAAGTCTTGAATTGGGTCATGATTAAGCAACAAAACTTAATACCAATTATTAATAATCTGAGGTCATCACATTTTTCAAGTTCAGACGTGTTATTCCTCAAATTCGTGGTTTNTCATACAATTTACAAAGCCAAAATCTATTTATAATCATATTTAGAAATAACTCTCAGGTTGCACTTGCAGTATGAATTGCATTAAAATTAAGATTTTGATTGCTGATTGCTGACATCACCCTTGAGCTCTCTTATGAGTCCTGTCACAGTTCAGAAAAGCATGTTAAAACAAGTCTTGAATTGGGTCATGATTAAGCAACAAAACTTAATACCAATTATTAATAATCTGAGGTCATCACATTTTTCAAGTTCAGACGTGTTATTCCTCAAATTAGTGGTTTTGTAACCAATCAGTTCAGAAATTATAAAAAGGACTGTCTCCAGCAGTTTGATCATTTGTTGCTCAGTTCTCAAGAGATTCACTGTGAAATCAAGAAGCAATGCATCTCCACCTTGGAGGCGTTTTACAAGACAAGGGAGCGATTTTGCAAGATGCAAGAAATATAATGCTCTGATAAAGACAAAAGGAGGGAGCACAAGTGGATTGATGAAGCATATGAAATTACACCAGGACCAGGACTCTGAAGTTGCATCTTCAAAGATAGACAACTTGCCAGCCAGGCCCTCCACCAGTGTAAGTATAATGATTTTATTTTAGATTTTGTTTTGTACAGTAAAAAATAATTGTCTCTTTAATGTTTCATGAGTCATGACTGAATTTTCGTCTTTTGGGTGCTTTTTACTTGGATCAAATATTAATTTCTTTCAGAGTACCATACCATATGTACCATACCATATATCACTCAATAATTTGTAAATCACAATACACTTCTTTTTAACAACTTTTACTTATGGAGAAGTCAATACGACTCGGATAGATATTTCTATACATAGACATATTTATTAATTCTTCTGATTCTCATTGTGTAATTGCTCTCTTGTAGGGAGAAGGTGGACCTGAAAAAGGGACTAAGAGGTAGGCTTTGATGACAACATTTATAGGCAAGGAGACTCTTTCAGAAATCCTTGCAAAATTGGCAGCTGTTGATGGATTTTCCGTAAATGCCATTTGCAAAAGCCAGAGATAAGAGATGGATTTTCACCTCCTAAAGGAAGGACACATGCTATGATTCTCATTGGTCAATATGCTCTGCAAGTACAAAAGAACACTACCGCATATTTAAAAGAAGCAGTGAAACCTGGGCAGAGGTTCTCCATTACTCTCGATGAATGGACCAGTATTGCCAACAAACGCTTTCTAAACATAAATGTGCATGGAAAACTGTACAATTTAGAACTGTTTTGAATCACAGGATCATTTACCTCAGAAAGAGCAGTTGAAACAGTTCATGACAGCTTGGAAATATTTGGCTTGAACTTCAACAATGACATAGTAAGTTCTGTAACAGATGGTGCTTCTGTTATGACAAAATTTGGAAGGCTTGCCCCAACTGAGCCTCAGCTGTGCTACACCCATGGTATACACTTAGCAGTTTGTGATGTTCCGTATAAAAAGCAAGGGCCTATTTCCACTGAAAATAATGTCAATCATGCTGAGAAACAAGATTCTCCAGAAACTGATGCTAGTGACAATGAAGATGATGACCTTGAAGATGAAGAGGGTTCACCAGACATGGGCACTGCTCATTTTGAATTCCAAGAACTTGACATTGATGAACATAAATTGGACATGAAATGGATTGATGTAATTAACAAAGTCCGGAAAGAATGCAAGGCATTCAGAAAAAGTGCATTGAAAAGTGAAATTCTTCAAGAATATGTAAAAAAGCAGCATGGAAGAGAGCTCAAGCCAATTATTGATGTAAAAGTTAGATGGAATAGTATGGAGGCTTTGCTTTCACGACACGTTTAGATTCATCCCAGTCTATGCAAAGCCTATGTGGATCTGAAGATCAAATCAGAAATTAGTGATGTTGAATTACAACTGATTGTAAGTATTTCAAAGACCCTGACACCTGTGAAGCTTGCCAACGATGCTCTATGTAGAAGATATTGTACCCTGATCACTGCAGAAGGTGTACTGCGCTTCCTTTTTGAACAGCTCAGAAAGCAGGACACATCGTTTAGCTTGCAAATGCTGGAGGCACTCAGACGTAGAGTATCCCAAAGATGCAACAAAGTTCTAGTTTCTTTGCTTCTGTATCTGCACAATCCAACTAGTGTACACAGTGTTGCTGGGGACGACTTTTTCGAATTGTCCTCAAAAACTGCAATGTTGAAGCTGGGTCGTGATTTACTAAAGAGGTTATCTGTTATTGAAAGTGATGACAAAGACATGGATGTGCCTCCCAACTCTGAGCAAATTGATGATGACATTGATGAGTCTGAGGAGCAGTCCCTTGAAGAACAGTTACAAATGCTCATAAACAAATCCATAGAAAAAACAGAAGTGAGTGCACCACAGGACCAATGTAAATCACTGAATTCAGAATTTAAAATACTTGAAAGCACACACAAAAGGACATACAATCTACAGTTTCTGTATGATGCACTGTTAAGTATCCCGCCTTCTTCCGTTGAAGCAGAGAGGACTTTTTCCTCAGCTGGAACGTTTGCTTGTAAAATAAGGTCAAAGTTGTCTGATAGAAATCTTAGTAACCTATTTTTGAAAAAACATTTTCTTAAGAAGTAGCTGTTTGTGTTGTGATTCGTTGAAGTTGCAATGAAGATTAATAAGAGTCTAGCTGTTTTAATTTAACAAATTTTGTCATGATAGAATCAGGATATCTTAGAATCATGTTTTTCATTTTTGATATCTATGAGAAAAATTCAGACAATGTAATGTAATGCATATTTGCACTGTAATTTGTCCTGAGATATTTTATATGTCAATACCAGGCATATCTAACAGTGTACAATGTTGGATTAAGTGTTAAAGGGTAAATAAATATACAACTTTGACTTTACGAAGGCATCAATCTTGTTTATTCTATTGAAGTATGACTTCTGAAACTTAACCGAGACCGGGAATTCCCGTGAGTCCCGGTTCTGGACTTGCAAATTCCCGGTTTCGCGGTTTTCTGAAAAACCGGGAAATAAGCAATCCCTATTCCAGAGTTGTTATAGAAGACTCCCGTTTTCTTGTTTAATCTATGTCACCAGGTAGGGACAACTCTGTGATGCCTTTGACCTAAAAACTTTGGCTTAGAATAAACAAGCTTTTTTTACCGTGCACTTTGAACTACACATTACAATGCAGCATATCGCGTAATCCTTAATCCTAAAACCTCATTTTTCTCATAGGAAGGAGGACCTATTTGATCTTGGTTAGCAACTTTCCTAGATATGATATCCCGATAAAAACAACGATGATAGTATTACCTCACCACAACTGCTCTTATAAATACAATGTGTGGTAGACAGTGTATGCTGTCGCTCCATCTAATACTACCCTAATCACCATAGATAAGACATATTTTGTTGGCATAATGATGGTATGCATCTAAGTGATGATTTTCGACTCATAATTATAATTTCAATTTTTCTATTTCAAGTAAACAAATGACGCCCAGTACCAGCCAGACCATCAATTTTCAAGGATGCGAAGAATCTCCGAACCTGAGACTGACTTCTCATCTCAGAGTGAGATTCGAGATGTGGTAGAATTCGCTCTAAACAGACCCTGAAAAGCTATTATTTAAAAAAACTACTCTCTTCTTAGCTTTCAATAACGTCAGTTGCCTTAGTTAATTTTTTTTTGTGTAAGTTTTTCATTATTCTGACTCATCTCGTAATCGACAAAGTATCAAACTTCATTGACAAGCCTCGGAAAAAGGTTGTCTTTGGGCAGTTTAATGCTCCCACATAACCTGGTTGACTCATTCTAATAAGAGTGACAGATCTGGAGAAGTTACTGTCAGCCTCGCTCTTGGTCATAAGCTTACAGGGCTCCTGTTTTTTCCATAAACGTTCCTGACTGAAACGCAGGAAACATTTTTCTTTTACATCTCTTATTTTTGCTCGTGAGTATCTTACAGTTTCATCTTTATTTCGTCTTGGATCTTCTTAGCATGTTGTTTTCACTGTAGATATTAAAGAAACTGTTTCGTATCTTGTTCACAAGTCAGATCATCATTAACACTATGTAATTTGGTCAGACTGACAGGGATGGGTTTGGTCAATATCTTTGTATTTTTGAAGGGGATTCAGTCATTAGCCAATCAGCTTTCCTGGGATTCAGTCGTTAGCCAATCAGCTTTCTTGGTATTCAGTCGTTAGCCAATCAGCTTTTAATGATGCAGCTAAAGTCACAGGATGGCTTCAGGATGGTAATTAAACATTTGTACCTGGTCTTAGTTACAAAGGCAAACACTATTCTCCTTTTTGGTTCAATGCTTATTGTTCTTCTGCTATTGCTCATCGCAATCATTTCTAAGTTCAGTTTCAACGCGATGGAACTGAAGAATCACGGGTTTCTTCCAGACGGACTAGCAATACTTGTAAAAGGGTTATTCCTTATGATGTTTTGCTATGCTTAGCGCGTTTATGAAGCTATTTCTTCTCTAATAACCGGGGAGTCGAGGTTTCTGAAGGAGTATAAAAGTAAATATTGCTGTGAATTGTAGCACATTGATTATTCCTCCACTTTTTTACTGTGTTCGGTTATCTGAATCCTCTAGATAAAAGGCTTATCTCTTTTCAAAATTGTTTTCTCCAGTTATTTTCTAAATTCCAACGATGTTTCTTTGTCAGAATTTTCTTCTCACACAGATTATATTTTAGTCTGTTATCCTAAACCAAAGGTTAGTTGTGATGACTCTTTCTGAGCTTGAGTATATAAACCTCCTTGTCTACATTCGATTCCGGTAATCTTTTCTTTGTTATGGTTAAGTACCTTACTAGGCATAATGCCACTTGGTGTATGGAACTGTGAAGATATGACAGAAAAAATAAAAACAAAAAAGAAATGAAAAAAGAAGGTTAAGTGAAGAGTTAAAAGATTAACCATAGACTTAAAAACATTGAAGTCATATCGTGAAGGTAGGAACTTAGAAGAGAATTCCACACTGTTGCAGTGCGAGACAAAACTATACAATCATTGAAAGTTTTATTACATCGAGGGAAAACAACTGCACGAGGATGAGGTCATTGAGAAGAACGAGTTACACGAGATAAGACAAACTGAGATGACATCAACAAGCAAAGCTCATTGGAATACTTCCCATGACAATACTTAAAGAAAATACTAAGACAAGGCACGTTCTATCGACGAGACGAATGTTCAAGAGTAGGAGCAAGATTTCGACCTGCCAAGTTACAAACACATCTCTGAATACGATCAAGAACAACAATATGAAATAATGGAGGGCATGTCCAGATATGGCAACAGTACTNATCGTGAAGGTAGGAACTTAGAAGAGAATTCCACACTGTTGCAGTGCGAGACAAAACTATACAATCATTGAAAGTTTTATTACATCGAGGGAAAACAACTGCACGAGGATGAGGTCATTGAGAAGAACGAGTTACACGAGATAAGACAAACTGAGATGACATCAACAAGCAAAGCTCATTGGAATACTTCCCATGACAATACTTAAAGAAAATACTAAGACAAGGCACGTTCTATCGACGAGACGAATGTTCAAGAGTAGGAGCAAGATTTCGACCTGCCAAGTTACAAACACATCTCTGAATACTACGTATAAGGATGGATGACAGATCTATGGAGCTTCAGTATTGTCTTGAAAGACTATTTTTAAGGCATTATCCTCTCTGTTCAAACTTTTCAATCTTTGGCAATAATAATCTTGTTTTCTGCCTCTTTTAAAAGTTTCGAATGTTGTTCTTGTCTGGCATTGACCACAAAAGCACGCAATGTGAACTCTTAAATCATTCCACAACTCTATGAATCTACTGTCCACCCTTGCATGGAGTGCTTTTGCTATATCTGGACAGGCTCTCCTTTATTTCATTTTGATTTTCTTGGTCGAATTCAAAGACGAGTTTGTCACTTTATAGGTCCACATTTTGTTGCTCCTCTTCACTCGTCAACTTGAAGCTTGTCTTGGCCTTTTCTATAGATATTATCATGGAAAGTGTTCTAATAAGCTTTTCCTGATGGTACCAGCTGTTTCTTACATCTTGTGTGACTCCTTTCTCTCAACATTTCTCAACATCACTCATTTCTCTTCCTTACGATATTATAATATATCTTTCTAATAATGCTTTTTGTCTCGGAAGGTTAGATTAAAAGCAGTAGTAGCAGAATTACTAAACTGACAGCTTCCCATGCACGAGTTCACTTTTCGAACCTCTGCCATGTTCCTGGAAGTACTACGGGCCATTGTGTTTCCTTTAAAAGTGGCATGTACATGTTTTCGGAGATAAAATTGGAGAAGAAAAAAATAATAAACCAAAAGGTTTTGAAATGTAAAGAACAAAAGCAAACAAGAAAAGTAACCTTCTACTTAAGTGTTTACTTGCCTTGCTTAGGACGAAAGTAGAAAAAAAGATCGTGGAACTCTTCGGTCTCTGAATGCTTTGCTCCATCATATGACTTGAAAATTATAAAGTCAAAGGTCACCTCTTATCTCTTGGGCCTATTCTCTTCCTGTCTTACGTTTTTTTTCATTTCACGTAAAAATAACCATACAATTACTGGATTTATGTCTTGTATGTGTCTTGATCATTAACAATGCTGTACGGCCGTCTCTTGACAGAATTTGCCACAGGAACGATATGATGGATATGGCTGAGTGGAAACCAAAAGTAGCGAAATCCACTTTTGCCCTTCAGCTAGATAGATCGATCCATAGATAGAAGGAAAGAAAAAAAGATAGATAGATAGTTCGATCGATTGATAGATAGATGGATAGATAAAGATGTAGATATAAATTTGATCCTATATGCTATTGAATGCCAGGAAAAGAAAGGTAATGGTGATTTATAAGTCCAAAAGACAATACGAAGACTTGATTTTAGGTGTTGAAACCACTGATGATGCTAAAAGGTGTGTGTGTAAAAGACCAATATGGAGGAAAGTAATGAGTGGAAAGGACGATGCCGCTTTGCAATAGTAAGAGGTATCAAACAAAATATGACGACTGTCTGGAAGAGTGGGAGCATCAACACTTTTCTCCAACTCACACTGCCTCGCTCTATTGTCTTCTTTATCTATTTTTATGCATGTTAGACATGGGCTCTAGACTTTGTCAAGTCAAAAACGACATATTCCAAACCATCGATACTCATGGACAGGAAAATGGACAAATCATTTGGTCTTTGTGAAAATTGGTTCCGAATTGATGCTCTTAAAAGAAAAGACAGATGGTTCCTAATAATTGGAATGGTACATGGTTTGCAAAGGCTCCTCTCAAAAGGAAAACCGAGTCAGTACAAAAAGAAACGGACAACAAATTTGCATGTTAAAAAAAATATTATCAGCAGGACCCGGTACAGAAGCTGGACACCTAAGAGCAGGTTGTTACAAACAGCGTGCCATGTGTTCAAATCACAGCAGCGCATGAACACGTAGACTGAGAATTAGAGAGTCCCTCTACATGGTAACTGTTTTGAAGCAATATTTAGATTTATCAATTTAAAATATGGGCAATTTTTCACTTACAGCACTCTGCTGCTGTTATTCAGGTAAAGTATTCCTGGACTCAACCTGGAGGCAATATCAACACGACTAGTGCGTTTCAAAATAATGCCTCTCAGGGTTCCAAAAATGATGTGATGAAGGACAGAGGCCGGCAGCTCAGGTGGTAGAGCATGTGGTCATGATAGCTATAGGCGCTGCTTCAAATCCAGTTTATATCACACACATTTATTACTTCTTCACTATTTCAAATCCTCTCCATCTAGACTGTATTATTTTCATAAAACTTGGTTCCAATACATGGATGTGTGAATGAATTTAAGTAAGTTCAATTTTTCCTAGCTTGTCAATACAATTTTTTTCCTGTCTTTTTTCTCTCGTTAAATTAATAAAAGAAATGAATCAATCAGTTTCCCCTGCACCAGTTATTTCTGAACTTCCAAAGGGTTGCAAAGAGAAATGACGATTCATGACGTCATAGATAAGAGTGGAAGCAACAAAAAGGAATTCTATCAATAATTATCATCAAATTTCCCACGAGAGCCATTTGTTTACGAGGACAGAAGAGCCTTTTTCGTTCCACACAGTAAAGCAGCCTGTTAAGTTGATATTGAGTAATTAAAATGCAACCAACTGATGAATATTTCCCTGCTTCGTTTGCAAATGAATGATGAAATAATACTTAATTTGGACAGTCTTAAACATATTCAAATTCTAAATTAGGTGCTAAAACCTTAACACAGAATACGATCTTTCAATTTTCAGTTTGGCTTTATAAGTTTAGAATCAATTTACCTGTCACTAACTATTGTCACAAAACTGTTTTTCATTAAAACTCCTCCTAAAAAGTCTACTATAAACTGGAAAAGACTAATCACTGTCCATGTTTATTAGGATTTTTTCACCGGATTTTTGAAGACAATACTTTGAAAAGTTCTGAAAACGTGTTAATTAATTATAGTATATATGTTGCCTGATGAGTAAAAAACATACTTTAGAACTGGTAGCGTCTCCTTTTTATCTTTTTCTATCAAAATCCCAGAATTTCATTAACTCACTAAGAACTTTACTGTCTATTTCATTGAGCGACTTTGGTGGTAATAGTTGTTCTTAAAAAAAAAAAGTTCCGTACCAAAAATGACGGCACTGACTAACCTACTTTGTAAATGTAAGTCCTCCTGTTCGGTTATCTTTCAATCAGAGATAAAATTGTAGTATAGTGCTCCTGGCTTTTCCATTCGTTAGGGATGTAAATTATTTACTTAAGATTAATAGTCATTGAAAATTAGAAATTTAACAGCAGCTGATACCATATAACAATAGAGATCAGCAAATGCAGAAAACGAAAACCTCTTTATTGTTCGCTGAAGACAAGATTAATAACAACATGACGCAAAAATGAATCGTTTATGCTTCCAAGTATCTATTCAATCAGATGTTTTAATTGCACAGTTTGAAGTAAAAGCGATAGCTTATCGCAAGTATCTAAAAGTGACTTGATTGCAGTGTCTCCTGTTGATTTACTCACCTGAGTCACGTTGTTTCTTAAAATCTAACTGCCGTGGTCAGTTTCAAGTAAGGTGTTAAGTCCTGAAAGTGATGAATTCCTAAATAAATTTTATCTATCAGCATCAGAAGTCGATAACATCAAAAGACGTACATTTGCTCCAATCTCTAAAACACAAGTGGATTCAATTAAAGTGAAGTAATCTGCTGTAGATTGTAATTAATTTGTTGTGAAATGCTTTGCTTAAATTACCAAAGCTTCCACACCGTTTCGATAAAGCGTACAATGGCCATTGTTAAAATCATATATTATCCACCACTGTACCTAAACAGAGCGTGATTTATTGAGGAACTTGGGCAATGTTCCAGGACTGAAAGTCAGGAGTTTTCTATGGCTTCGGATGTGGCTTCCAGTGTAAGTTCAAAAAAGACATTTGTTAAATCTTTAGGCATATTTGTATTGCAAATTCGAGATGAAAGATAGTGCTTAAAATTAGATCTAAAAATATTAAGGCCTTGATTTCGACAGCTACACATTAGCTTATGTCATCGGAAATATTAATGTTACTAACTACAAGAAATATTACTGTCCTAAAAATAGATATGGTTATTGTAAATCTTCTAACAGCAAGAGGCATTGCAGGATGGGCTGGGTGATTAGAGGCAAGAAGAGCTCTTTTGGCCTTCAGTAACTTACCTGGCATATATATAAATGTGTCGACCTTTCGTTAAGACTTCACTAAATTCTGATTGACTCAATGTTAAGGAAGTATCACAGATGGGTGTAGTAGTAGTAGTAGTAGTAGTAGTAGTAGTAGTAGTAGTAGTAGTAGTAGTAGTAGTAGTAGTAGTAATAGTAGTACAATAAAATAATAGACTCATGGTGGCATAGGTAAGTAAAAAAAATTTAAATGTGGCAAACCAAATACGTGTTTAATTCTTAAGACCAGGCTCAACATTGCACATAATCAAATTAATAATAAATACCTAGTCTCTTCTAACTGAAGTATGTGCTGATGATCATCTGAATTGGTAAAGTACATAGACGCCATCTACGAAGAAATAGAGATGGTGGATAAACGCGAATTTTGAAATTCTTTTGCATGCAGGCTTATTAGGATCCGGAAGAATCTGCAAGGTTCATCATAAAATATTGGGCATCGTGGGAAAAGAAAAATTATATTTAGCACCTAAATTTTTGTATAATGCATTAGCTCTTGGTATCATGGACGATGATTGTAGTTAAGGTCGACCTTGTACGAAAGCAAACAAATAAATACAAGAGAGAAAAACGCTCCCACCAGATTATTTGGCAGATAATACAAACGATTTCAAAAATTCGAGCTAAGTAAGGTTCACAGTATGTTATTAATTAGGAAACAATCAGCTTACACTGTCAATTATGACACACGTTCCCTTAATAATAGAATACAGGATATAACATTGTTAATCAAATACAATCCTGTTCTCAAAAACAGTACCAGAAGAAAAAAATCAGGAGAACCAGAAAGGTGACAGGAAACGATGGCAGCAAAAATAAACAGTAGAAACAATATTCGACTCGAGGAAGGGAATAATAGTATCAAGAATAACAATTTCAGCAATAACGTTTCTAAATAATGTAACGCTAAGTAACATAAATAATAAACATAACAAACGTACCAAACGATAAATATTTCCTAGTGTCTATTTAAAAGTAAGGGTCAAAGGGTCATGCTAGTGAAATACAAAACTAGCGAATATCTAATATTACTTCAACATGCTATACTGTTTCTTATGATTGTAAGAGGTAGACTAAAGAAGCAAAACAAGGGACCTGACGAATGACTACATGAATAAAAGCAACAACAACAACCGCAATGATAATGATAATAATGATAATAATAATGATAATGATAATTATTAGAATAATGATAAAAACAGTAACAATACTACAATTACTACTACAATTACTATTAATAATAATAACAATAATAGAAATAAAAGAAAAACTACTACGTTGTACTAGTTGCTGGAATTAACTTGACAGTACGAATAGATCAGTGACGTGAAGGCTTTCGCTACCACAAACGTGTACATGAAATATAAAAAAATGACGGTGGTCTTAGAGGAGGCATAGGCATTTCCACGTGTAATGCAATGCACAAGACACAACATCTCCACAATGTTACAGTAATGGTAACAGGAGTTACCTTTGTCAGCATAAAGCATGAAATGGAATATGAAGTCATTTTCAATAATAAGCCGCCTATGACATGCAAAATAAAGCCATGCCAAACATCAATAAACCTTGACTGAAAAGGTTTTTTCGAAATGTCACGTGACACAAGTACCAGGTTATAGCAGCACTGTTTAACGAAGAAACAGTAAAGCTAAAATTAAACTGAGACTTACAAATGTCAACTGGAAAGTTTCAAATAAAAGCCAACCATTCCAGTAATACCCCCAAATTTATACTTGATATCTTTATGAATGACGATCAGCTTTAATGTCCCCACAGTTTCACAACAAACAAAACGCATAAACCTAACGAAAAAAACAAATTTGTTTGAGTAGAAAACGATTATTTCTGCAGTTACTAGAGAACTGGGAAAAAATCTTGACCATCCTCTATCTCATTCTGAAATTTGAAAAGTAAGCCCAACAACTGCATCCTTTCAACTTCATCAACAATATTAATCCTTCTAGTCAATGTACTACATGGAAAGCATGAAATGTTAATAATAATAATAATAATAATAATAATAAATAATAATAATAATAAAATAATAACAGAAATAAAAAATAGTAATAATTGCAGTTACAACTATAATATTTCAATAACGATTATTTTGATTTCAAAAACTACTATCTGTTACAATAATAAACCAAGATCCAGGATATTTAACTATTGTGAAGAGCGTTCGTGTATTCTCCTGAGCTGAGCTTATTTAAGGTAGCTGGATATGTGCTTTTCCTTAATGGTTATTTCACCACGTTGCGTATATCAGTACTAATACAATATATGAATAATGTAACGTGCCCTTGGGCCATCTGAGAGGTCATCTGAGAGGCCATCTAAATGGTGTTTGACGTCCTCTACTTTTAATTAAGTACCAACAAATCCCACATATATCTACAACTTTTCATTCCTGCTGACAGCCTATAAAAATTACTATCTTTGCGAATGAACTAGGAGTATTCAACAAATTAATTACTTATTGGCGGCATTTAACGAAAACCATTGTTACACTGTATATTAACCTTACGGCACCACAAATATTGCTCCTTTCTGTAAACACGTTAAGTCTGATATATTACTGTACATGGTATTAAATTAGAGGAACGCTATTGATCTGCCGACAATTTCGCCACAATCCCAAAATTTTCCTACCTACACTTCTATATTAAATCCAACGAACAATGCACCACATCGGTTGTTCTAATTTATCTAGAATTCGCAATACATAAAGTAAACGTGTTCTTTGTCACGCTTGCTGTTACGAAATTATTGCTGTACTTCTATTGGGTCCAAGATCCACACGCAAAAAAGCTGGATGTGGATGATAACGCGGCTCCGAATCTTTTCTCATCAGTCCAATTTTCTCCTTTGCGCAACCTTTTTCTTTCCCACTACAGGTTTCGTTGTAAACAAAATGTTCACTGTTTTCATGTTTGTTTCCTCTATCCATAGGTCTTATGCATGCCATTTCAGTCATATCATCCTCCCTCTCAACACTTCTTGTATCTACATTTGGCAAAAACAGAGACGCAGTTGACAAGTGATATTCTTGACGATCTCTAAATGGATTAACAGGGGGGTTCAGCGGTTTGTTCATGGTGCGAAGGCATAATTTCCTCATCAAGCGTTTAAAAGCATCTCTGTACTGTGCATTGAAAATTCCATAAATGAATGGATTAATACAAGAATTTAAGTAGTGCATCCATTTGACAACAGATCGTAACCACTGGTTGGCCAGTACGTACTTGTAACACGTGTAATTGTAGGAGCTTGCAAGAGACACTGTAAAAAATGGCAACCAGCACATAACGAACGCTCCAATAACAACGCAGACAGTAATGCTGACCCGTTTGTGTTCTTCGTTGGTAACCACTAGACGGTTGCTTCTTGCAATCACATGTAACACACTGATATACGCAACAACAATAAACAACAGTGGCACAAAGAATCCAAGAATAGAAATGTAAGCAGTTAACCAGTACCAATTCCATAACAAAGTAAACGAGGATGCTGCCACCAAAGCATAAAGCCATATTACTAGCAGTCCCCAGGTAACCCAAGAATTGGTCATACATCGTCGATGGGATAAAGGCGATTTTACCGACAAGTATCTTTCTAAACTTATACTTGCAAGGTTCATTATGGAAGCAACTGCACCAAGAATATCAACAAAATGCCAAACTTTTTGAACTATTAATATATGACTTTTTATCGGTGCTGTTTGAAATTTAGTTATTTCAAATGTCATCCAGATCGGCATTGATATTGTTGCTATTAAAATATCCGAAACAGCAAGTGAAACAATAAAATAGTTTATATGTGTTTGTAACATCCTACTAGTGTACACCGCCACACAAACCAGGATATTTCCAAACAGGGAAAGTAATATCAAAACCATTATAGCTCCCGAAGACACAATGATGTGCGTTGATGTGTGGTAATTAAGATCAGTTCTTGTCGAAGACTCTCCTCCATCTTCCTCCATTATCGGCAAGCAATCTAGAAAGGCCAGAAAAATTAGTATTGAATAAAAGTAGCAAATTAAAAATTGCAACACCTACGATATTTGACAACTGTCGTGACCAATACAAGGAAAAGGTTGGAAGCGAAATGAAGGGTAACATAAATTGGAGTTAGGTGTGCAGTCATATTAAAACAGGCTTTGAACAGGACTATCAAGCATTAGATGGTACTTAATCAATTTGTCTCTCTTCCTCTTATAACATTTTTAGATTAAGAATTCGTTTTAAAATCCGTTATGTTTTGTGAAAATATAAACATTACTGTCCGTTGTCAGTGTAGCTTACACCAGATCTCTGGAATTGCAATAGTTTTTCGATAAAATTAAAGAAACTGTTTCAGTTGATCTTATATTTGTATATGTTTTACCGCTTTAAAGGTTTTGGTATAAGCTAAACTCTCTTCAGTATAAGGGTACTATAGTTTCTTTTAAAGTGATAACAATTGTCGTCTGTCTGGATCGATATAGTTATTGTATCATCTTTTAACCACAATGGTACAATTGTTATTAACCTCAGCTCTAAAAGAAGGGGATTTTTGCTAAGTAGCTGTATTCATGCTTCGAAAGATCACCAAGTATTATTTAATGATAACTCCAGATTTCTGAACTCGAATTAGAGTGTGTTAAGTATATATCTAAAAAAAACCCGTGGATTCCCAATATACACAAATTAATCCCAATGTGCCTTTTCGAGTTAAGATAAGCAATGCTAACGTGTTTCCTACAGAGAAAATGAGATTTATGGCCTCGTACATTGGAAGACTAAAAACTGGAAGCCTGAGTACTTTGCATATATATCCCACTCGAAATGCTTTGCTAACTGTACGAACCACATTACGTACATGAATATGAAGGGCCAACGCTTATTTCTAATCTCTATAATGGTGATAAATGTCGTGTTTTCTATAAGTGTTTCTGGTACTCTAATGGTGGAATCACGTACATGTTGCAATGGCTGATTTCAGCTAATATCTTTACCAATGTCAACTGGAAATAAATATTTACTGTTCCATTGAAGTTCAATATATTTCAACCTGACACAGGAACCTTAAGAAATTCTCAGGATTTAAACAGTTACAAAAGGGTTTATTTAAAAAAGCTTAAGCAAATAACATAAACATGGGCTTACATTTATACCAATGTCTGGCCCTCAAAAATAAGTTGGGTACCGAACCGTTGCCCGGTAATGAACACTATTGTGTTTAGTCTGTTGGGGCATACAGTAAATTTAAAATCCCCACGTAGCCCTTTGGATTGACATGATTGCCCGGCTTGTTACGGGTTAATCAGATAAAAACACTCGTTATTATTTAGATAGATGTCGTGAGTAAGGTTTCAGAAATAAATAACTCCTTTTTAGAAGAAAAAGGCTTTAATTATTAAAAGGCTAATTACATCTCAGTTGACTCCCTTTCAGAAGCGAGCAACTTTTTTTTTGAAAAAAATGCGTTATTTCATGTTGATAAGGCGTTTGTGGCAGGCGTCTTAATATGATGAAAAAATGTCGCAATAAAAATTTGGTTCGATTTGATCGATAACTTTTCTGCCGGAACTCGACTAGACGAAAGACCCCAGAATATGTAAACATCTGTCAAGTAGGTTTTGTCTCTGCAGAAAGTGATGAAGGAATCGAGACAGACTATCTGATTTGTGTTTTCTCATCGTGGGACCATGGTCTTGTCAGGTGCCAGCGAAAACGCTTTTGACCAAACACTCACACATTCACAATCCAGTTGGCATGTATCCATGGCTTGCACAGGTTATGTCTTTTGACGGCTGCTCGCAGATCTGTTCGCCATTTGGTTCACAGACCAGTATCAGCTTCGTTGAGGTTCCAGGTCTTTAGATTTCACCAAAATGAACGTAATTTTAATTGTGATATTCAAGTTGAAGGAAAGTTTATTTGAAAAACTATTCTAACTACGGTAGAAAAACATGTCTACAATTGTCATTAGACACCATTCGTCGTCTTTCAGTTTTAAGTCAAATTCAAATAACGCCTAGGCTTTACTTGTCTTTAACATCCAAAATGAAATTGTCCATCTATAAAGCCTGGTTTTCTCAGTGGCAACTTTGCACGTACCTGTAAGGTGGGCACAAAAGTGTACTGGTGACGTTTAACAAAACTGGAAAATGGGTATTCTCAGGAAAACTGTCGCTAAAACTCAGAGGAGTGTATCTGTTGAACTGAGTAGGCTAACCGAGATAAAACATTTTTATTTAACTGCTAAAGAGTAATTTTGTCTAAATAACATAACAATGGTATTATATCAATGGTAAAAACATTCGGAATCCCTTGGTACGTATTCAGATAACTTTCTTTTCCATTCACCTATCGTCCTTACAGAGTTTTACAGGCAAATACAATACAAAATAGAATCTGAAGTATGTTTTAGCTGAAGCTGTAATTCTATTTCCAACTCTTGTAATGGTCATGGTTACATTGTACAGTTTATCAGAAGTGCTAACATGTCACGCGGGTCGTCTTGTGGTCAAGCAGAAAAAATTGTGAAAGCTTTTTTTTTGTTATTTTAGCTATCTTTCTTGGAACTGAGTCATTGTTGCCACATATTCATGTCACTTTTTTCCTTAATTTTTTTCTTCAGAATGCTTTTTCCCATGTTTCCATTTTCAGTAATTATTTTCAAATATTGTTATATTGCTAGAATAGCATTTTTTTAATTATTTTTTTGATTCAGTTACTTTTTTTACAACTAAAAAAATAAAAATATAGGTTGAAAATGAAAACAAAAGTATATGAAATTTAGGCTACCATGTTTTTCTTAAGATGAGTATATGATTACCCCTTTTATACGCGAGCTGCTTTGGCAAGTTGTTTGTAAAGTAAAAATCGTATTATTCAAGAGTCTACCAATGCCAGAAGATCATTTCTTGACTGTTATCATTACTTAATGTATTAAAGGTTTATTTACGACATAGTCCCAATTGGATCAGAAATATCGTGCCCCTATAAGGTATATTACCAACCCTACAGTAAAAAAAAATCTTAAGAAAGCAAAATACACCAAGGCTTTTCCACTTAATCCTAAACGTTGCAAACAAATTTCAGGTTTACTCACTGAATGGCCTTTAGGTCATTCTGTGAGTGAACCTGGATCAACGTCGTACATAAACCTTCGACACACTAAGTAATGATAAAAGTCAATAAATGTTCCGTAAATGAGGATACAGAGAAAATGATGATTATGCCGTTGTTGCTGCGTCTTATGATGATGATGATTATGATGATGATGATGATGATGCCGCTGATGATGATCGAGCAGCACCTAATTAAAAACAAGTTTACTTTACAATATTTAATCTCGCAAAGAGGTTAGAATTAAGAGTGTGCAAACCCTGTGCTACGAAGAAGTCTCTTTTTCTTGTTTGAATTCTCATCGATCGACACGTGCCGAAAAAACCTCAAACATTTCTAACATGTGATCTGGGTGCACCTACATTACATTCTTAAATAAGCAACTTTACTCGGTACCAGCCCTCGACGTTGCTTATGAGGTGGACAACTCCTTACATGTAGAATGACATGTTTCAGGGCTGCCCAGCGAAAAATCTTCCATTTTTACCAAACCTTACTACCTTAGTAAATAATATTAGCCCAAATCCTGTCTCTTAAACACTCGATTTTTAAACAATCATTTCACAAGTGCTACAGAATGAGATCAGCTATCTGAATTAAAACATGGTTTAAGTTTCCTGTGTTATGTATCTTTGTGTAGATGCTTACAGCATCTTCTTTTACCCCTTTCATTGCACAAAATTATCTCAGTCAAGTCATAGTGGCCTATTAACCGGCTGCGAATACAGTAAGTGTATACACATGTATATCAAAGAACTCGGGCCTTCCTCTAACAAGGAAACGTTGGAAAACTTCGCTTTTTTACACGAATTTTCTTGTTATTATTTTCAAGGGAAAAAATTGACAAAATGTTACTGGGTTATGAAATAAAAGGTAACAACAAAACTCTCTATTTTATTTCATTTTTCAATGTTATCGTAAAATACTAGTTGATGTTCCCTTCGTGGTAAAATATATTTCTTTTCAACCCAAATCCAAGAGATCCCCCCCTCCCAACTATTTCTTATTCACAGGTAAATGTTTTTCAGAATTTATTAACTTTCACTGGTGAATCTGTCAAACATTGTTTCGTATTTAAAACAAAACAAAGTGAACTCGTACCATAAGCATAAGAATTGGCTTGTAAGTACAGGTAATCTAGCATTATATGACCTGCTTTTACCATCAAAAGTTGGATATTCATACTCTGTTCTCGACCGTTGTTAGCCGATAAATACATTTGTAAAACCCCACGTATCATTAACGAGACGATGTAAACAAACAGCTTCAAACGTTAACTTGCTCCAATCTCTAAATTTTCTCTCCTTCCTTCACTTTCCCCTTCATTTTAATAGCTTAACCTTCTAATGGAAAAACAAACTAACCATCATAACATTCGCAAGGTGTGGTTTGAGTGTATCCACTGTACATCATGTTATTAAAAAAGGCACCCCTTGTGACCTCGTTTTCTTTGCTGTCTCTCTTCACAAGCCGTTATAAATTAGAATGGTTGAACTGGAACTAGCGATGTCTGATGACATATACAAATACAACCACCCTAAATAGCTTACTCACACAATTCTTATAATCTGTTCCCTCCCGCCGATTGCTAAAATAGGTTGGCTTAGCTGTCTTTAAACATCATCTTATTACAAATTTGCCAGCCTTTTGGAAATAATCTCCCTTGAAATGTCCGCTTAAGATGAGTTACCTGTAACAACAATCTCAATCACTTGACTTAAGCGGCTTAAGTCAGCTGATGGCCTTCTCTTGGTAAATTTTGACACTTAAGAACTTAACAAGATAAAGCAAGCTTCCAACTGAACAACAGAAGCAATAGAACTAAATTCATATTTGTGCACTGTGCAAAGCCTTATTTCAAGAGCAGTGTAGTTTCACTGAAAAGACATTACTCCTTTGATGACCATGGATCCAAAGGATTAATATTCATTATAATTAATAGTCACTAAATATTGTCCTCAAAACTGATCGAAATCAGCTTGCCTATTTCGTGCGTAGATAGACTAAACCTCAAGTGTCAATTAATTAACTTTTTTCTTTGAAGTTTACTTCAAAAGAAAAGATCTTCGTTTCCTGTGCATTCCAGGCTTTCAATTCCGTAATAATCAGTCCTCGATCTCACAGTCAAGTCTGTTCTTCTCTATTACCTGTCTTGCTGTTTTGATTTAAACTTTAAATCCTTTGCGTCTCATCTAACGTTAAACAGATTACAGGGACAATTTTCTGTATAACGATCAGGGCTAACCATCCCCTTCATCACGATGTTCAATTGCTTTGTGTCTGTTTATGATACAACCCACTAATCCACTTAATTTGTCAAAATCTGAGATGATAACTCAGGATTGCATTGTTCACTCAATATCTTATCTACACAAACTGACTCTAAGTCCCTAATATACTTCTAACATAATAAGATAGTTAAACACGTAGCTTCCTTTCTAATTGAAATCTAGTCTAATTTGGGCGCCCCAAGAGATCTTATTTTGCCATATAATATTTTTGTGACAATATCATTTTGTTTAAGAAATATGATTGTCTATCCTTTTGTATTTCACTGCTGTTTATCTTCTGTCTATCAGTCGATTTACACTTTAGCTAACATTACCTGTATTGACTTTCGGTTACTTAACTCCGTTAATAGGATATATATTGCTACATTGGGTCAAAATTTTCATCTGATATTCCCCTACTTTTCCACTGTACTCCAAAGAAGAAATTCATCAAACAACCAAAAGCTAGAAAACAGGTCCCTTTCCACATGAATCTGATATCTAAGACGTTGCGTTAACCATATACAAACGTGCTACTGAAAAACTCTGATAAGATGCAGCCTGAATCGAATGCCAAAGTTCTCAGTCAGCACCTCTTGTAATTTTCTAATATATAATTTCTGTACGAGGGGGAATTCTCAACCTCTATATTTCTCCATTTCCATACTATCTTTGATCAAAAGGACCTTACAGTGTTAATATGTTCACAGTTTAACCACATCAGACAAGGACTTGGCATAAATATTTACATTTGTACTCCCTAAACAACACTTCAAACTAACACCTAGCTTCTATGTAAGAATGCAGAAATGAGTGTAACTGTATGTATTTGTTTTTAGTAATGTTAAAAAATTAGTTAGTTGCATTACAAATTATATATATACATATATAATTAAATAAGTATATTAGCTTAAAAAGTACGGAGGTGAAGCCAAGTAAAAGTACCTTCACATCTAATATTTTGACGGCACTGGAAGCAATAATCTCTCATCCAGTATTGTCTAAATATTAAATATCAGAAAGAGCTTAAAACGTCTCACCAATACATGGTTACTTGCTTAAATTCTAGGGTCACCACGACCTTCCCACTGTATATCCTTTACTGGATACAATCGAATGAATTCTGACGACAAAATTTCACTCATTATTGCTAACTTTTAAGTTAAACACATGACGTGTTGGTCATATATATTTGAATGAAAGTAATAAAATAATATAATAATATATACTTATAGAGAGAAAAAAAAGCCTTAACAAATTGTGCTTAAAACCCGTGTTTAAAAAGACAAAAAACTGGCTCCTCTGTTCAGTGGCTATGTTCACACTTTTCGTGTTGAGATTGTATTGAACTATATTTGTAAGTACATCACTGGGATTTTCAGAACACTTGAATATTTATGTTTAGTTATATTTTGACATTTACATTTTAATGAATAACATAATCCTTTTAGTTTTGCTAACTATCTTAACCCTATTAAGACTTTGCAAAATTGCAAATGCAACGACACGAAAAGCACACAATTTGTATTGAGGTTGGATCCGATTTCCTATTCTTTAAACTTAGCTGTTTACTATATATTCTACCACTTGATGGAAAAGGATCTTTAATACCACAATACCAATACCAACAAGAATTTGTTACAAGTACTCTCTCTCTCTCTCTCTCTCTCTCTCTCTCTCTCTCTCTCTCTCTCTCTCTCTCTCTCACATATATATATATATATATATATATATATATATATATATATATATATATATATATAT
>RDPX01000099.1:2117271-2132947 GCA_003991215.1 Morbakka virulenta | reverse complement strand
GGTCAGAAAAAAAAAAGGACATTCAGCGTCGATGCAAATTGGCCGTATGTGATTGATACATGCATTTAACAAACGTCTTAAAAATCATAGACAGTACGTCAAGAAATAAAATTTGAGTTGTTTTGTAATATAACAAGTATTTAAACAAATCCTATGAAATTTTTTTATCGGTGAGATTTTTTCGTCATTTTCACAAATGTGGTACGTAACACACATACGTAACACACACACACACACACACACACACAAACACCCCACACACACACACACCACACACACACACCACACACACACCACACACACACACACACACCACACACACAGAGCTATTTATACACATACATAACGCATAAAATGCACAAAATGGCTTCCACTTTCTTTGCAATGCAAATTATCCAATTTTCCGCTTTTGTATAAATTGCATCTGTCACAATCTCGAGATAGCATTTGATGTCATATAAAATATATTGTAAAGGAAAACCTAGTGTAAAATATATTCTACCAAATTAGATTTGAACCAATACATCATTAATTGAGCCAAAAATAATATTCTTAAGAACGCAATTGTAGCTGGATAAGCAATACAGGTTACCGCTATAATGTCTTTCGGAATTGAGGAATTCGTTTCGTACATTGAAATTTTCTGCTAGTTTTTTGTTTCAATTTCGCGTTCTCTTCGTCGATACTATTTTCAAAATCTATTTCATTAAGTTTATATTGAGTTAATCTAGCTCTAATAAATAAATCAAAATCTTAATATAATATTTTATTTATATATTTATATATAAATTAGACTAGACGATAGGTTTACTTCATATAATCTTTTGGAACTGGATTTTATCAATTTTCAATCGCTGCTGATGTAATACTAGCAGATTCACTCCTTACCATACAACTGAGTTAATATTAGTAGACCATCCCCCTCCAACGATTACAATAGACAAAAACCCCAGTCCACTTCGACCCCAGTGTAACCAATTAATGAGTCAATGCATGCATATTACGTTTTTATTACATACAAGCGAAAGATATACCAACTTTGTCTATTTTTTTCGGCTTTATTATCATACATTTTTTCCCTAGTTTAGTTCTAATATTTACTTTTAATTCAGTCATTCCGTGATACTCAGGCCATCTACCTTACCACTCTCATTCTGTTTTTCCCATTATGGATTCTTCCAACCATCCAACGTCAAGGCATTCATTTCCATACAATATCTCATTGGTCTAATTAGGGGTATAAATTCTCTTTTCTTAGCTTTTGTGATAAAATCGTGT
This sequence comes from Morbakka virulenta, assembly GCA_003991215.1. Classification (NCBI taxonomy): domain Eukaryota; kingdom Metazoa; phylum Cnidaria; class Cubozoa; order Carybdeida; family Carukiidae; genus Morbakka; species Morbakka virulenta. Next base: position 2,131,669 of record RDPX01000099.1, on the reverse strand, counting down.
CATTGATAATTGAAAACTCTTTCCACCTTTTTCATGTTATCTTCGCTATTTCTCTGATCGCAGCCTTAGAGGCACTTCCTTTCTCTATCACTGACCACAAGAATTTAAGTCCCTCAAATTAGGTTAACTCTGCTTTTCTGAGATTTGAGATGAGAACTTCAATCTATGGTGCATTCACCTTTAGTCATTTAATAATAAAAAAAGAATAAATTATTTCCACAAGAAACCTGTCCTTTTTCCTGGCGTCAGAACATCCAACACTGTAGTAAATAAGAGTGGGCTGATAGTTGAGCCCTGTAGTAGCCCAATATTTACTGCGGACCCATCTGACTACCGTACTGGAGTCACACCATTAGATTTTGCTTTACTATAAAGTGATCTTACTACTCAAAAAATCTATTCAGAGATATTTTCTCCCTTAAGTAATAGTATATCAGGAGAAAATTCCTGACTTCATGGATTTAGTAGAAACTATAGATAAAGGAGTTTTATCGCGTCATAAGCCATACGCTTTTTCTGAGCTACATTTTGAGAGATAATTCTCCCATCGTTAGGCTACTAAAGTAATTAGGTAAATCTCTTTTATAGGTACCAGGTAGATCCTCACTGTCGAGCTACAAAAGAGCTGTATATAATCACATTAGTTGCCTGGTGAAGACAGAAATGTCTCCCGAAACGTAGCTCAAAGGAAGCTTAAGACTCATGGCATATTAAAGTCCCTATAAATATAGTATATCGGGTCCCTAGGTACGTTGTCGTAAACCGTTTTAATAGAAATGAAGGTGAAAAATAAGCTTTTCCTTTTTTAATTGTTTGTTTGGTATCTGTCTTAAAATAACAACAGCATCAACACATTTTCGATTGGTTGATTTATTTTATTTGACATGGGGCATTGCAGAGCTAGTAAAAAATAAAGTAGACACAGAAATAATATCATGCAGTCAATAATCGACTCTGCTTTTTTTTACTTTATAATTTGGTCATCTAGCCTTGTTCTATTTAATACAGCTCGCGAAAAACTCCAGGGGGAAACAATCGTTGCATTAATAACAATAACGTAGCGTCAATGAAGTAGTATGCACCAACGTTTAAGCGAGAACGATTCCTTTTCAAATAACTCGTGGATTACTTAGGAAGAGCTTTATATCTGGGGTAGTTAAGAATTTAAATATCACCCAAAACACAACTTGACTTCCGTGGCTTTGGGGCACAATTATAATTTTGAAGCTTCTTTGTGAGCATTGACCTAGTCATAAGTATTTTTGACTGAAACGCATCAAAAACGGAACAATAGGTGCAGATAAGCAGAAAACGTCATTACAATATAGGCGTATCAGCTTTGTAATGAATGCATTACTTAAAGCTAAAGATCAGAAACCCTTAAAGTCGTCTAAACCTCGCTAATCATTTGTCCGAATAGGATTGTAATCGCCAAGCTTTCAGCCTCTTAACAGCACGTTATGTTTAAACAAACAGCTGTACTGCTATAGCGTTTTGTATGTGAGTAGGGTATATGTCAAACAAAGAACTGTATATAACTACATAGTGTTACTGGAAGATGTTGCCGAGTTCATGCGCCTGTCATTCACAATAGCTTCTTATCACTGCAGTGGATAGGCCAACCAGACAATATATTATCTGCTTACGTAAATGAAGGGGGCAGTTTAAATTTCTATTAACACTTGTGGGAGTGGATGTTTATTTGGCACAGATAAACGAAGCAGTTCCTTAACCAATTCATCAAACAAAGCTATATAAAGACTTTGTTCCTAACTCCTCGAAAAAGAAAACAAGGTTGAAGTCTGATTATTTACAGCAGGGACAAAGCAACAACAGGACAGTACGACTTGATTAGAAAAAAATATTGAAACAGCTTCCTTTGTATTTTATTTTTTCTTCCATCATAGTTGTGTTAGTTAAACTGAGCAAAACGGATGTGTTGAACGACATGGTGATAATGGGTGACAACTGCTCAACGCCAAATAACATAAAAGGCAAGCCATATCTATCATTCTCTATAAGTCGTATTTTGGACCTTAATTTAGACAATATCAGCTCTGATGCATGCAACGAAAATTGCACAGAAATTTCAAAGCCTAAAGACAGGGACCAAAGCCATTCATTTAATACAAATGCTGTCCCTACTATTTACTCCAAGTTTGCAGCCGAGGATCTTAATTTTTCAGATCACAGAACTCAACAAATACAATTTCCTTACACATTTTGGATACAAGACAGGAATTCAAGTAAGTAACAAAGCTGATTATATATGTATATTCTGACAAACTCGTTTTTTTAAAAAAATATCTCCTTTTTCTAAGCTCATTAAGGGCATTTTTATAACCACCAGACATTTATTTACCAGCAACATGAATTCCTTTGTTTATCATTTAATTTGCAATGATTTTTGTTCATATGGTGGCTTCAATATAAGACAAGCAATGTTTGTTTTTCCGCTTTTGACACAAGATCCAGTGCAGTAGCAATCATATAAGCCATTACTGGCCTTGTGTTTTTGATGACAAACTAAATATTATTGAAATCTGCTTTAAAATTCACTACGTTTTAGTAAATGAATTGGGGCCAACAATATCCGTCAACAGTTTAATACTGACCCCCAGCCACGAAAGCTTTCAATTCTTTCACTTCTTCATTATTGCTAGTTTTTATGTGATCTATGGTAAAGACCTACACCAACTTAATCGCTTGAAAACTCCACAGGTTGGAAAATAATTACGAATTTTTGTCTACTCTACACCATATATTCATTTGGCCCCTTCCTTCCTTTGATGATTTCACTATCAGTTTTTTAAAACAATTAACAACAAATAATTACTAAACAATATCTTGGTGATTTAATATTAAGCTATCTTCTAAAAATTTCCAGCAAATTTTACAAAAAATCACGTAAGGTGTATTGTAGCCTAATATCAACAAATCCTCGTTAAGATTTAATTAAAGCTAAACAGTCTTAATTCTACACTATGCAATAATTCAAGCAGCTAGTAACTGCAGCTAATATTTGACCTGTTTTTTTCAAAGGGGCGTTCAATATATTTAAATCAAAGTATCAAGATTGCTGATGAAATTTCAAAAGCAAACGCAAAAAATACGGCAATTGGATAAATAAACACTGCAAAAGTCTTCATACTAGACGTGATTTTTTTTCAACATTATTAAGATTGTTTTAAAAGATTAAATTTTGCTCCATGACTGCTTTCTCAATTTCAATTTGGTGACCACACACGTACATGGTACATATTCCATGGTTCATAACTAACCTTTCAAATCCTCTCTCCTTAATCTTGTGGGTTTTACGGGCTTCATGACATTAGCAAGAAGAAAGGATCACATATTTTCAATTTTAAGGTTGTTAAAAAAATATTATATCATGAACATAATTCGTACTGTTTAACTAAAAATGTTAATCTCTTTTATGATAAGTTTGTTTTATCTACCAAAACCTATAACGAAACTTACTATATCTACAAATATCCATTTATTACAAAATGTCAATCAAACCTAGTACAGTACGTACACATTGATAAACAACATCCTGTACGTTTTATCAACTGTTTCCGTTGGGTTCTATTGCACAAACATTTTACTTTCCATTTTCTTTTCTTTTTATTGCTAGTTTCTTTATGTTTGCTGTATGTCGTAATAAAGCGAATAAAATACAAGATTAATTTACGGGTGCATCTAAAGTGGGGCAAGGAGGAGGGAAAGTGGAAAAAAAAGATGGCAAGGAGAAGGCAAGAGGGGGCAAAGGGGAAGAAAACAGGGGGAAAAGAGGAAGAAAACAGGGGGTAAAGAGGAAGAAATTAGGGGGTAGAGAGGAAGAAATTAGGGGGCAAAGAGGAAGAAAAAAGGGAGCAATAAGGAAGAAAACAGGGGGCAAAGAGGAAGAAAACAGGGGGCAAAGAGGAAGAAAAGAGGGAGCAAAGAGAAAGAAAAGATGGGGCAAAAAAGTGACAAAATGAGGAAAAACAGAGGTAAACCGGAGGCAAAAAAGTGCATTCCAAGAGAATTAAAATAGAGAGGCTTAAATTTAAAGAAGGACACAAAACATATTACCGGGATAGGTACTAAACCCAATCCTATGGGCGGGAAACTTGCCTTTCCATGCAGTACAGCAGAAAGTAAACTTTTATTTAACTCTGTTAGTGAGTATCAATCTGCTTAAACAAATATAAAAGAGCAAAATAAAAAGTATTCCAACAGCGACCTTTAAATCCATACAACTAAGAGATTTGTTACAATGGCAAGAGCTGTCCAATTTGTGAACAGGCACAAGATTTACATTGGCCAATTAGAAGCCAGTATAAATTTGCAATATTTAAATTATGCCAAGCGTAAACAAGTTGTTTAGTCGAAGACTTATTCAAACTGGGATGAAAAACATATTCTGTCATATGGAAAACATCTAACTTGGTGTATTTATTGCAGACTTTAATAATTCTCTTCCAATTCTATTCACCATCATCCTAGATTTATTTTACAATTTATTGATATTAGAATATGTCCCTTTTTTGTCCTCTGAATTTGACCACAAAATTCCCCCCAAACCAATTCTCTTTAGCTCGGAAATAATGTCTGAAATGCTATTACTCCATGTCTGGCTTTTAAATGTCTTTCTATATGTATATTACAACAAATAAATTATATATATATATCCCTCTCTCCCCTCTATAAATAAATATATATATATATATATATATATANTAGTCGAAGACTTATTCAAACTGGGATGAAAAACATATTCTGTCATATGGAAAACATCTAACTTGGTGTATTTATTGCAGACTTTAATAATTCTCTTCCAATTCTATTCACCATCATCCTAGATTTATTTTACAATTTATTGATATTAGAATATGTCCCTTTTTTGTCCTCTGAATTTGACCACAAAATTCCCCCCAAACCAATTCTCTTTAGCTCGGAAATAATGTCTGAAATGCTATTACTCCATGTCTGGCTTTTAAATGTCTTTCTATATGTATATTACAACAAATAAATTATATATATATATCTATCCAATACCTAAAAGTATTCTATTGCTGGTATCTGCAACCGTATGTAGGAATGATGGTACAGACGGGATCAACACTGTACTTCCCAAAAATACACCAAAGTGCAACTAAACTGAGAAAAGTTGGTAGTAAGCACACGAAAACCTAAACTGCATTTTATGAACCTATTTGAATCCATTTCCTGTACTATAATTTGACCAAATGCTTATCATCTTGATCTCAGTAGGGAAAACATGCAAGGGGTCCTGCCACGACAGTAGAATTGTCAACTAATGGCTCAAGATAACCTGGTTGGTTTTTGGAAAGTGGAAATTAAGTTTTTTTTTATGGAAAATTTGAAGGTCCAGTTTTTCTCGCCCTTCTTTCTGTTTACCATTGAAGACGAAGTGACATCTTTCATCACATCAGATAAGTGGGGGGTTTGGGGTTTTAACTTGATACGTCAGGCATAAAAAGTCATATACACCCCATTTTCCAGTATAATTACCTTTTTTGTTGGGTAGTTCATTGCATAAACAAAACTTCACAAATGATCGGCACGTATTATATATATTATGGTTTTCGATGCTACATACATACTTTCTTAACAAATGTCTACCATTCTTAACATAAAGTTATGTTGTTTTATGTGAACCAGTCGCATTTAATATATTCTGTACACTGGTAAGATTTCATGGGCTATTTGTTGATTATTACTGAAAATAATATTGTATATGGTTTATATTGCCAACGACAGAGAAAAAGGGAAAGTGGAATGAAATCATAATAACTTGATAGTCTGCTTCTTCGTTTCTTTACTATTATTTGTCATACAACTGTAATTACGTCTGGGTATCATCACGATGCAAAGAAGAAAGGAGGACGATACAACAAGCTTTAATCTTGGGCTTCTTTCTTTCAGAGCAAGAAAAAGGCTCAAACAATAATTAAACCCTCAATTCATTTGACACTAGTTTAATTTGGCTCTCTGTGTTTTAAGTATGATTGTTACTTACATAATACCTGTAATGCAAGGCTAATTAATGCTACCCTCTACGGTTGTAATATTAATACCAATCAACAATCAATCGCTGCAAGGATCGTTTAAACAAAATAATCACATATTGTACATTAATCTATCTGTTGAATGCAATGAAACATAAACTAAACGAAGTAATAAGCCTACTGATACTAAAATCTTCTATTCAAAGCGAATTCTAACAAATTCGTGTAAACTGTCATGTCATCATTGTCAGGAAAGAGAAAACATGGATAAAATTTGTATACACAACAGGCAGTAAAGAAAAATACACAATAAGCAAAACTGACGCAAATTAATATAAAATAACAAAACGTCTGTTTTTGTTTTACATTAAAATAGAAAAAACGCCAACAGTAAATAAAACAAATTCTGGGGATTTTTTGGCGATGTTGGACGTCCAGAAACCTTTTGAAATAAAGAGATTTTTTCGGCGATTCAAAATAACCTTGAAGTTGTAATAAGTTCTGTTTGTGAGCTCCTGCATATACAAAAATGAGGTTGTTACATCGTATTGTCTTCGGAGCTAATTTCTCTCAGCACTGGTTAATATTTACGGGTATCTCGCTTAAAGGTTTACAGATGTAAGCGATATGGCTTTGGATTCTAAATATTAAATGTGTGCCTCATTAGTATGTAACGTGTCAATTGACCCCTGGTACTGAAGGCGTTTACTCCAGTGTAGTAACGGCAAGATAATTCTGCATACATGCAACATTAAAAAAATAATTCAAAAGCTTCTGGCGTTTGTTGCATTGAAGGCACTGCACTTCAATTCAAACCCGTTCAAGTAGAACCGTTAAAATACTTTCATCATCCATCAGAGAAAAGGATCATTATCATGACCCGCTGTGACACGCCCAACAAGTTTTGTCCACTTTTTCCAGTCTCTTTAACTATTCAGCATCTGCGCCATCGTCATTCCAGTTATCTCTTTGATGTTATCAGCTATTCTTGTCTTCGGTCTTCCTCTTCTTCTATTTCCTTCTACCATTCCTGCTAATATATCATTTCCAATACCTGTATTTCTTGCAACGTGACCAATAAATGTCAGCTTTTCCAAATGGAGCTCCGAAGTGTTGACCCACCAACCTTTTCTAAAATCCAGGCTTTTGTTTTCTTTTCTGTCAAACTGATTCTCAAAAGCCTCCTGTAACACCAACTCTCAAACGTTTTGAGTCTTTTTCATCAGTCTTTTTTTGTAGCCCAGCATTCACAACCACATGTTACAATTGTAAATACAAGAGTTGAAAGTATTCTTAGTTTTTATTTAAGGGATATTAGTGAGATTGATTACTGAAAACACTTTACTTACGACAATATTAATCTTTTTCCTTTATCAGGTCGGCGACTTGGTCATCCTTATCAGAGTCGTGCACCTCCAAAAAGGAAAAAACAACGTGCTTCATTTTCCCGTGGTCAAATAAAAGAACTCGAGAAACTGTTCTCCAAGAAAAAGTATCTTTCTTCGTCAGAACGGCAGCAAATAGCAAAAAACTTAGACATGACGGACTGCCAAGTCAAAACATGGTACCAAAATAGACGAACAAAATGGAAACGAGAGAACGAAGAAGAGAAACAAGAGGAACGTCAAGCTATGGCAAAAGCTCTTTTGACAACACCAAGGGATTGGTGGCCTTCAAAAGGTGTATTTCGTTGCTAGTAAGGATGTAATGAACTTGTCATGTACCCAAACATCTTTGGGTGCCAGTAAAATGGTTTTATAGATAGACAAGATACTATTGCAAAAATTGTAAATAGTTTAGATTTCCTAATTACATAGAGCTCTATGTATGGTTGTAGCAGGCGATAATAATGATTTTTTGTCGGAGTTTGCTTGCAATGTAAATTAACATATCCAAAATTGTAAAGTACAACATTCTAAAAGAACAAGAAATTATTTACTCTCAAATCCAATTATGTTTTCTTAAAGTAACTATGTTGGTTGTTAGGCATCTTTTCTACACGTAATTTGTGAACAGGCATACACGGCAAAGATGCCTTGTCCTTGTGATTACGAACCTCTAGACGAGTAGCACTTGTCTTTGGTTCTTCACCACACCACTCTAAATAATCCGGTCACTGACCGGATTATTTAGAGTGGTGGGGTGGTTATTTCCTTTGATTTTACTGTTGTCACGTTCTGTTTAAGACCTACACGGATTTTTAAGCGATCATTTATAAAAGATCGTGAACACAAGTGGACTGTAGTAATATTAAAGAAGCTAACCACTCTATTATCAAGAAAAATAATATCATTGGGATTTTATATCATCTACATGCGATACGTTACAGGTAAAAGAAAACTGAAATCCTATCTAAAGACACTGCGGATAGTTATATCATAACAATTTTCATGACTTCATGTACGTTCGCCAAGTCTTGTACTTCACAACAACTTTCCACAATATTGCGTAAAGAAAAGTATCTCTTTGAGCCTTCAAAGATTTTAATATCCGTGACATAATTATGCATAAAATATCAGTATAAATAAGGCACTGAATATTCTATTTGTAACTTGTTTCCATCCTAAGATACACTTCCACGGAAATTACTTTGTTTATGCAAATGTGTTGTTGCTGTTGTCAGTCCACCTTGTCTGGGATCTGGGCTTAGAAACGAGTTTTCCGGTACCAAATATCTTCTGCTACTGCATCAGATATTTATCTCAAAAATCATAGGTCACAACTCTGACAATGGTTGATCGTAGTGAAAAGCAACAAAGTTATAACATTCAAATATGGTTTTTACTGGCGTTGTAACTTCATCGCCAATTTTACAGAGACACTAATATCTTCTCGTCTCTTCTGTAATGAACAAATAAATATCTGGCTTGAAGGTCCTCGATCCAAAAGAAAAATGTTACTTCCAATAAGAATTTTAAGCAAACGCGTTTTATTTTGTGGTATACAATAGGGTTTAAAACAAATACACTTTTCTTTCCTTCCCAGGGGGAAAAGACGCCTGTTCTTGCAAGAAACGTATACAAGATAACCAATTAAATAATTACTATGTGCAAAGAGATCTACGTTTCTGTTTACTATTGGATTCTGTGTGAATTCTTACATCTATTAACCTATCAAAAGCAGAACAGTTGAAAACTGGAAATAAGGAGCGGTCGTAGTTGCCAGAAATATTGTGCCATTCCTAAAACATTAACGGGGCAATGAAATGGTCAGCTTTTGATGCAACTAAAACAAAATACGTCTTTTGATTACAAGAATCCTAATATATTTGAACTGAATACTACACAATACAATATACTGTACCTTAATTCATTTGCATCAAATTTCCATTATCTCCCTTGCTACAGTATACCAAATAAATTCCCTTGAATCTATTTGATGCATTGACAATTTCTTAAATCTTCTGAAAAAAACTCTGTTTTATTGATAACAACAACCTCTTCCAAAAGATTGCCAAAATAAACCATTTTCTTTCTGGTTCTCAATTTTATGTCATTGTCACCCAGTACCTATTTTCTATTTTTCAACTTTTCGTTTAAAAAAATACTCCTCATATGAGTTGTCTGTTCTTCTAAATTATGCGGCGTAGTGTCAATTTACAGTTTATTTCTTTGCTATAGCAACGACTGTCTTTCGGGCAAGATTGCATTTGGGAGTGAACTTTTTATGCTGACACTGTCGCATATTTGTCTCTTTTTCCACGTTTAGTGTCTTTGCCGACAGAGCTCACTGTTCCGACTTTAAAGCAGAATAAAAGAGCAATTTTTGTACTTTACTTTCCCAATATTTTAAATCCAAATTGTTAAACAAAAGGATCAAACTTGAGATATTTTGATATTTTTATGCAAAAAGTTATCTGAGTGCATTTATTAACGAGGTCAACCAAAATCCATTATTTCGAAAATTTAGTCTGCTAAGAGGATTTTACTCAGAACTCTATTAAGCAACTATTTTGCAAATTGACCCCCTTATTCCCCTGGCAGGCAAAAATAATTTGGAACTTTACAGACAAACCCCATTGGTTGAGGGCAGGTAGGGCATACGGCCAACAAATTCCTCACTGCCATATAAAAAGTCCCTTTGAAGAGCATCGTCTGAGCCTCGATTACTGGCGAAAATGACATTAAAGCCATAAAAAAGTATCAATAAAATTTATTAAAATAACAAGGTATTATTAAAACATGTTCTTGTTACAGAATATACGAGTGTCTTCTCAATAGCGTTACGTGCAATACCAAAGCTTAGACTTCATATGTAATCACTTTTAATGATAAACATTTAATACAATATATATAACTAATATAAAATAGTTATATGTAATTATGTAAACATGAAAACAAAACGAAAACATGGAAGACCACATAAGTGAGGGGTATGAAGTGGGATGACGCAAGAGATAGGAAAAATGACAACTTTGTAAAGAGGAGAACCGGCACGAAAAAGAAGGAGAAGAAGATGACGACGACGACAAAGATGAGAAAAAAGAAAAATACGATGAAGAAGAGGAAAAAGAAAAAGAAGAGGAGGAGGAGGAATAATAATAATTATCATGTATGAACGGTACGGAATGGGTAAGAAAGGCTTTGACATAAAGAACAACCAAGGTTTTAGCTTTCTTTGTTGTCAAGTGTCTATTTTATGGCAGTTTTCTTTGCATTGCTTTTTTGCCACAGTCAAATTTATGTGCTCATTTCATGCGGGAAATAATTGTTTAAATAACCGCTGGTAATTGGATTTCTAATACAATCAGTTGAATTACAAATAGAGATAGTTGGCTTTGCAGTAGCGATAATTGGACTTCATATACTGGTGGATGGATTGCAAATACAGATGGTTTGCTTTTGAATATTGACAGGTGAATTTCTAATACTGAAAACTGGATTTCAAAATCGCTACCAGACGTTCAAAAGTTCATAGTGTTATTCTTTAAACCCAAACTACTACGGTGGACTCTAAAAATCCTGTTTAGTTTCCTGAAAGAAGAAATAAACCTAAAGAACAAATGTCGAATTAAGACGCTGTAACCTCAGTGTGCACAGAAACAAATTGATTTGCTTGGATGAAATATCACCATGATACGCGTTACCTCAAGATAAAGCAGAAAAAGACAATGTCATTGAGCCTTAAATCAGAAATAGAATTGAAATAGGTCCGGATAGACCAAAATATTAAAATAACTACAATCATCTGGCTTCTGCGACATCAAAAAGTTTCATTTCCAAAGGGGTTAGTTTACTATTTGCGTCTGAAAATCTAGAATTTCCGCAACAAGCTTTTTTCTTAATTATTATTTTTGCGGCACCTCGCCCATGTGGCCCAACTGTATCGAGTTATTTAACGAAAATCTTAAAGAGTAGTAATTCTGTCATTGCGTCACTATCCACTACGCACTCACGGTGATGTATTACCTACATTACTATTATTATGGATATCTTCCCTCACTTTGGAATGGCGGGATTTGGCATCTCGAACTATATTTCATTCTGCATTAAAATCAAAATAAAGAGAACTTTCCAAATATAGTAAGTAATATAGTAAGTATTGCCATTTATATAACTAAATTAGCTTATAATTTCCAACGCCTGCAATAATGTTAATTCTAACCAACCAACCACAACTGTTGTAGGTTAAAGAATTTACAATTGACTCGGCTGAAAAATCGGCCTTTATTGTTGGGCAATAACAGCTATAAATCTTTATATTGTGCTATTTTTACAACTGCTACTCACTACCACTGTGGTTGGTAATAGTGAATGGTAAGTTGCGCAGGCCATTATGTGGTAGATTAAAACAAAAACTATTTTGTTGTGTTTACCACATTACGTTGAGAATTCCTCAATTAATACTAATTGTCTACGAGCAGGACGTACATCCATCCATACCAAATTGTAAGCTTTGAAATAACCACAGCACATAGAGACAATATAAAAAGATTAAAGAAATTATTACAATAAACTGGACCTTCAGATGAAGAGTGCGACTGACTCTATTCACATCATTGGAGGTGAAAAAGTACATTATTCTTGAAGATCATCATCAGTTACCCTGCTTGGAACAGACATTAATGATCATGGAATGCACTCAGGTCTGTTGGCATCCAGTCTCAAAAAGGCAATGTTTTTGTGATGTTTATCTGCTGTCCATGGAATAAAAAAGTTGAATTACAAAAAAGCTAAAAAGATTTTTATCAATTTTAAATCAATTTTCAAACATTTAAAAAAGCTTTAAAAGTTAAAAACATCTGGAAAAATAGAAAAGGAGGCTCAAGAAAAGCGATTTTGAATTATTAATCCTTTAATTTCCAATTACCAATGAAAACCTACAAGTAAAAAAATCACACAAAATGCTCTCTGAATGTAAGTATCTGTTTTCAGTCACATAAAAATTTATTGGGTAGCCATTAAATTGGCTGCTCCCGAATTTTTAAACTTTCAGGAAATTTCTACTCGCCATCCACGACTTCCTCTTTTCGTAAAAATTTACATGACAATTTCACCAAAGCTGGAAAATAAAAAAGTTAACCAAGTAAAACCAGCTTTATCTTTGTTTGACCTCGCACTCCCATATTTTCTGAATACTGCAAAAAGTCGGGCAAAATTTCACATTGGTTTAGAAACAGCTGTCATCTTATTTGCCCCGGCTGACCTGGCTATAGTAACGGATATTTCAATAACAAAATCTCAAGCGTTTGTATGGTACATTCCCAACCTTTAATACGCCTGTTGGTAATAAAAAAGCCCACATATGATTTGTTCCATACGCCAGCGTTAATCGATTAAAATGTGAAACTACTTGCTGTTCATAACAGTTTATGTAAAAAAGTAGTATATTCTCTGTTATGTGATAAAAACCGGCATGCAATCAGAACCCGTTAGACTTCGTACTTTTAAAATAAGCTTGAATATCAAGAAATCCTTAGTGGTCAATTTAAAAGTACAATAATCTTTTGTAACAACTGGCGTCACAAGAAAATGAAGGTCTTTAATGCCCCAATGGAATACTGACATTCCTTTACTTATATAAATACATAAAAGATGAAACATTATTGCCTGTCTGCAGCAAAAATGATATTTGCCTGTGTTGAACTGCACTACACCAAAAAAAGAAAATCGATAGGTCTCCGAATTTAAGCGTCTTTTAAGAGTCTTATATGATTTTTAATTTTCAACACACGTTAACTATGGCAATTTTAGTCGTCTCTTATCAACTTATAATATGCTTGACGACTTATAGGCAAACTAGTAACTACTGTCTCTGGCAAGCTCAAATCATACTGGCATGCACTTGAACGACCCAACCAACCTTAGCCCATCACGCAAAGTATACAAGTGCCTATATTACACTCTGGTGCCCATTGTTATACTATCCAATACCCAAATGTGTAAAAATTTTAATTTCATCATTCAGCGTAATTCTGAATTAGTAGGATAGCAGAATTACGACCCCGTGTGACAACAAGGAGTCATGGAGAAAGCCATCCTGGGAATATTACTACTACCGAGCCGTTTGTGATGAAAAAGTTTTCTTGGCAGCATAAACTATACTGACTCGCAATAACTGACAAACAAGGCCACTCATATTAATCATGTCTACTGCCAAGTGACTCTGATCTTTTTTCTGCCAAGTTTACTGGAGAACAACAAATTCCAATATTTTGTAAAACTACCATTTGGAGAAATAAAAAACACTACCCTATAGAACCTCAGATTTGCAATGTCGCCAACGCCATATTTTACTAACGTTTTAAACAAAAACCATATTTTAATTCAATATAAGGCATTGATAAAATAATCAATTATAATTAATTCACTTCATTAATAGTTTATTCTTTATCATAAATGCCTTTCTCAAAATGGAGCAATGCTCTGCCGCAAGCTATTATAGCACTGTCTGGTCCATTACTTAAAATTGAAATATAATCAACTTACTGTAATATAATTAATCAAACTAATCACCACATTCCTGCCAATGAAACTTCCTTTATTTCTTACGGTAAATAAAGAACAACACCTGCCAAACAGCAAAGGCCTGGGTATGCTTGTATGCAGGGCAGGAAAAGTGAGAGCACATTGATGAAAAAGCAAACAAGGGCCACGCCTGGTATCTTTCTACACCAAAACGAATGGTTTTCGACACTGATGTGAATGGGCCTCCCTTCAAGTCAGCCGCATTTATCTTAAACATGGAAAACATCCCATAAAAATAGAAATTCTATAAAAAATGGGATTTATCCTGGATTCTGACAATATCTTATTTGAAGAATATCGAAGGTACTTAGGACTTATTTCTGTCTATGCCAGTGGAAGCATAAAATCTTGATACTAAACTTCTATCCAATCCTCCCTCTCATATTTTTTTCTCTCTCTCTCTCTCTTCCCTCT
>RDPX01000099.1:2101365-2116816 GCA_003991215.1 Morbakka virulenta | reverse complement strand
TTTTAGTCAAAGCCAAGATATTCTTATTTGCAGTTGATTCTAAAAACACTGCGACACTGTACAAATGCAAAGTTCTCAGCGAAAAGTCTCAGAAGTTGATCTGGTTCCTGTCCTCACATTTTCCTATTCCGATATTCCCCTGGTCATGATACGCCAATCTCATAATATTTGAATGCGTCATAATCAATTGCACTTCGTTCAATTTAAACGACTAATCTATCAAAGCATGCTGTCAATATTGTGTTTGTTTAATACTTTCAATAGCACTGCCTTACTCCGCTGCCCATGACTGGCATCAATTTCATGACAACCCACCAAAAAAATAGATGAGGATCCTTGCCTGTGATATCTTTCATTGCTGAACCTCACAGGAATGACGCAACGTGCTATGAAATTTACGCAGTTCATAGCACAGGATTAAATCTACTTTTGCAGTCAGCTAGAGTGCATACCTCGGATAATATAGGTCTACAAGTTTTAAATATGAATCAAGTTGTATCTGGTAGTGTTTCTGGGGTAACCCGAAATTTTTTTATCTGTTGGAAAGTCAAGGAAAGCTGAGTTATGGCCAACGTCTTCGCTTCAAACAAGACAGACGTCCATGTCCTCTTGTTACTGATAAGAACTATTCCATTGAAGCTGTTTAACATAATTTTTTATGGCCATGTCTTGCGATGGGAGATATCATACAACGGCGAGAATAGAATATTTTATTTTCGATGACAAAAATTATTTTTTAAGATGGTTGGCCCTGCTATGATATTTCAGGAAGTAATAACAATGTTAGCTGCACAGCAAGGCTGACTGCCACTTATGGTTAAAGACCCAGCGATAAAATGTTGTGAATATGAAACTACAGTCAACAAAATGAAACCGCTTTTGAATCAACACAAAGGTCGAATGTTGAGGTTCAAAGTCGCTGGCTAGTAGGAAGAATATAAAAATAGTGCAAGGCTGAAGCTTTTATATTTTTTATTCGAGTTTTTTTCAGAACAGAAAAGTGTGACTTTCAAGCTGAGTTCACTGTATTTCAATTGCGATTTTTAGATAACAGATAACTTGTTTTGTTTTTATGATGATGTAACACATGAATTTTTCCTTCACTTTTCGTGCAGTTTATACTTTTTGTTGTGTTCGAATAAAAGTAAGATAAAATTTTAGGGGAAAATAATAAATTGAAAATATAGAGGTCCACAAGAAGTGTGAATAGATTTGTTGTAATGTATAAGATCACTTCGATTGAATCTAAATTCTACGAGTGCTTGTCTTCTATTCCTTTAACAATTGAGGAGGGTATTAGTTTTGTTGCTTTACAAAAGAGCTTATAGGATTTTTTGCTCTACTTTTTCACCTCTAGCACAAAGGGGTGGCCGACGATGCCCACCCAGGTCTCATAAATATAACAGCAAGAGAAATTTTGTCCCGCCGCCCCTGATATATATATAAACGCTCCCTTACGAAAGTTTGGTTGAGCACTCTATCTGAGATGGGAACCTGTTGTTAGCGTAATGCAATGCTCACTGCGCATGCGTAGTTTGAGCACTCTGGCAGGTTCCCACAACTCTTTAACCTGTGTTTGCTCCGGCAACATGGCCAGAGAGTTATGTCTCAGAAGCTCTGTGCTGCACTGATGAGCCCACAAAGGGCGAAACGGTACTGTCTGCCGATTGAGTATATATATATATACATATGTAGCCAGTGTGGTAGTGAGTGCTCAATAATAAAAACAGAGCTAAAATATGTTTAACAAAGATGAAAATTACATCACAGTATTTGCAATAACCTTGAGTTTCTATTGTTTCAAACAATTTTCACACTACTAACAGCGTAGATAAAAATTGTTTACAAAATATTAAAAATGTGGAGTGTACTCCTGGGGGATCCAAAAGTCATTAACTTGCGATTATTTCACGTAATACAAGTATTATATTTGTAATAAAACCATGTTAGAAAAGCCTATTTCACGTTTCCGATGACTAATTACTCTTGCTCCACGATTCTTCGGATCAGAAATGGCTGTTGTTAAAATGGTTGTTGTTGTTGTTCTAAAAAACGGCCCAGAAATTCATTCACATAACTGGTCCTCAACAACTTCTTCATGAAACGGCAGACAACCGTTAGCGAGGTACAAAGTAAACCCTATTCCTTATTCTAACAAAACCAACTACCAACATGTTTAGCAAAACATATTGATTGTTGGCGACTGACTTCTATACTACTACCATTTCGTAAGGTTAGTTTTGTGAACAGCGTAAGCATATTACTAATTTTAATGACATTAAATATCGCAAATAGACTTTACTGATATAACTCATATTTCAAGAGTATATCCTATTTGACCACATTTTTACAGCAGTACCACTCCTTTTCAACAACAGATGGATTTCGTCTTGCCTGTACTGTGTTTATCCATGCCAAACCATCCCTCGGAAAAATACCCTTTCTTCAGATCAGTCCATCCATCAGTGGTATCGTTGATTTCCGGAGCGGGTGAGTTTCTCTCCGTGGCAAACATGGCTTCATATACATCTCATCCAACCTCAGATTTGAAAACCCTCACTGCTCGCACTTCACTTTTTGTCCCTCTATCTTTCTAACGTAACATCAATTTGATACATCCACACCTGAGGTGACTTCCCATTTTTGTTTATTAAACCTACGAAATTTCTTTTGTGTTACTATTTTTTATTCCCTCCCATATACTTGCTAGCCTCTGTTTTACAGTGTCCAGTTTCTATGGCCGTTGCGAATCATAAATATTGAAACAATCATCCCAAAGCCGTTAGTAGGTTGCTCGTGACGGCGTTGCTATTAACTATAGCTAACTTTTGACCAATAGTGTTTGGCAGACTTATTACGATTCATTAAACAAAGAAAATAAGGGGCAAATTTTTTTTCGTTGTGAAAAATGAGATTTCCATTTCCTGTGAGGAAAATCAATTTGGATGGTGTGTGTTAATCTCTCTTATTGTGGGTTGAGGTACTAATGGTCTCCACTCATCAAACTGAAGAATAAGTGAATTTTTTAAAACAATATTAATGGTTCTCAGTACATCCACGTCTTTTGTATAGGTATTATTTTGAAAAGTGTTCCAAAAAGCTTTTTGTTACATCCTGTGTGGCTCGATTCTTTCAACCTCTTCATCCTTATGCAGTTGCTGCTCCTCGTTGTATACAGTTTTGTGCCACTCCCCCACCCCCCACACACCTCGGGTGGCTAAATTATTAAACTCTTTGGTATCTTAAGTGCCTTTCTTCATCACATGACTTGACTTTTTGAAGTTTAAGATCAACTCTTATCTGTTAGGGGTTTTTGTCTATTGTTTTAAGTTTCATACACTTAATGGCTTTTTTTCACAAAACATCTGTTGTTGATGCGAGTGCTAATATTTTACTACGTTTCATGCTAATAGCCTTTTCGCCCCACATGGATATTCTGTGCGAGGGAAATAAAAAATGGCGAATGGCCTAATTTTCCCACATGCACTTTTTGCATCTAGGCAGCGTTGTATATTCAACAATCTTTGATTGTGAAATCATTTGAAACTAAATTCACGGATGATGAGACCAAGTTTTGACCAGATAAAAGCGAACTAAACAAGACTCACCCTCATCTACAGAATCCGCGTGAGGGTTTTCAACGAGTAACATTTCTGAAGTCACACATACCTCAGTTCATATTTGCATGGTGCAAATACTAATTTTTTACCCTGGGTCACTAAGTACGATATACTGTCATCATTATCAACTGTAAAAAAAAGGAATTTATTTCAGGAACCTTACTCCCTCAAACCCCTTCCTTTTCTGGTATACACCCCAATATTTTTAAGTGAACGAATTTTTTTCTAAGGCTGTTTCCCCATTCCTTTTGCAGCATATGTTTTATGACTACAAAAGGTTGATCTGAATTACTCAGATGATCTGATATCTACTTTACAAGGCAAGCTTAATGTGAAGTTCTCTGTTAGAGTCCTAAAAAAACCCTTGTGTATGGCCCATCTAATTAATTATTGACACAATGATATTCATTAAAATAAAACTGGCGTATCTATTTTGCTAAACAGTAATCGTCACCAAAAAAAAGAGAACATGAATCTAAATCATCTTTAATTAATTAATTAATTAATTTATTTATTTATTTATTTATAACGAATATTTATAGAGAAATGTTACAGAAAGTTAATAGGAATACAGAAAAAAACGATGCTAAATAAGAGAAAAATAATTTATACGTTCATGCTATTTTTTAATTTTGTAAAATCGATTTCATTTCTTATGGATCTTGGTAATTCGTAAAAAATTATGGAATGTAATAGATCTTTTCCCGTACTCAGTATTCACTTTTTGAAGTTACATGTTCCGATGGCCAAACAATTTTTTCTTTTTTGAAATTATACTAAGCTTGGTCGTGCCTACCGAGACATTCAAAAACGTTTTGAAGTAAAAATTCTGTTAACTTTCACATTGGAAAAAAATCAAACCACAAAAAAACAAAAAAAATGCANTTTTGACCAGATAAAAGCGAACTAAACAAGACTCACCCTCATCTACAGAATCCGCGTGAGGGTTTTCAACGAGTAACATTTCTGAAGTCACACATACCTCAGTTCATATTTGCATGGTGCAAATACTAATTTTTTACCCTGGGTCACTAAGTACGATATACTGTCATCATTATCAACTGTAAAAAAAGGAATTTATTTCAGGAACCTTACTCCCTCAAACCCCTTCCTTTTCTGGTATACACCCCAATATTTTTAAGTGAACGAATTTTTTTCTAAGGCTGTTTCCCCATTCCTTTTGCAGCATATGTTTTATGACTACAAAAGGTTGATCTGAATTACTCAGATGATCTGATATCTACTTTACAAGGCAAGCTTAATGTGAAGTTCTCTGTTAGAGTCGTAAAAAAAACCTTGTGTATGGCCCATCTAATTAATTATTGACACAATGATATTCATTAGAATAAAACTGGCGTATCTATTCTGCTAAACAGTAATCGTCAGCAAAAAAAAGAGAACATGAATCTAAATCATCTTTAATTTATTTATTTATTTATTTATTTATTTATTTATTTATAACGAATATTTATACAGAAATATCACTTCAAAAATTAATTTTCTGTTATCAGTGTGAATTCTGTTATGACCTTAAATTGCAAAAAACTAGAAATAATTAATATTTAAAATGAACATAAAACCAGTTCAAATGTAGCTCAAAGGATAAAAACTGTCAGCATTATTAAATTAAATACCCCAATTAATAGGAATACGGAAAAAACCGATGCTAAATAAGGGAAAAATAATTTATACTTTCATGCTATTTTTTAATTTTGTAAAATCGATTTCATTTCTTATGAATCTTGGTAATTCGTAAAAAATTATGGAATCTAATAGATCTTTTTCAGTGCTCAGTATTCACTTTTTGAAATTACATGTTCCGATGGCCAAACAATTTTTTCTATTTTAAAAGCCAACCTGCGAAATATGAAATCATACTAAGCTTCGTCGTGCCTACCGAGACATTTAAAAACGTTTTGAAGTAAAAATTCTGTTTACTTTCACATTGGAAAAAAATCAAAACACAAAAAAAACAAAAAAGATGCAAAGACTACGAAAAAAACTCCTTCATCGAGAAGATACGTTTTCTATAAACTGAGCTATTTTCCTATCAAAAAAAGGTTTTTTAACCTTGATGCTTTCAATCACATCAGTCCATTTACTAGTTTATCAGTGATTATTTTATGCCTTATGTTCCTCAATGATGTAGTCCAGAGGACTGGAAATGGCCAAGATCTGTTGATCTACAGGTAAAGATATATTGAAATTACTCGCTACATACAGGTTACTTAGTAACAGTGCTAATTGGCAAGTTGCCTTACTAAAGCTCTTCAAACTAATTTTAGTTTTTAGTAAAAAAAATGGAAACGAACACGCATAAGAGTGCGTCGATATTTTCGGCGTAACGCTGCTTGTTGCGACCTTTTAGATACCGTAACAGTAAACAGCAAATACTGTATCTCCATAATTGGTGTCAAGAGATCTATAGACGTTTCAAACTGGAAACAAAATTATGTAGCAAAAATATCTTCCTGCTGCATGAATGGGCTGTCTCCTTTCAATATGACTTAGCTTGATATTTTTACTACTCATCATATCGTTTTCTCTTGTTGTCATTCAAAAAAACTAAACCGCGATTCCATTTTTGTACCCTATGAAGTCCCCTTTCGTCAACTGTTTTACTTTCGCCTAGAATAACTTTCAGGCAAAGCCACACTTTTATACATCTGTTCCTGCTTTAGACCTATTCCCATAAAATTGCCAAGTCAAACAAAATCAGTGATTTGCAGTGAAGAAGAGTTCAATACGTTGGATTTCTCCGTTCCTCACCAAAATAACTCTATTATTTAGTGTCTTTATGTCTAAAACATCAAAGACATCTAGTTCTTGCTAATCTTTAGCTAGTTTACTTTATGAAGAAAGCAACAACAATGAGTTCCATATATAAGATCACTATATTTGCTACGCGCATTTCGCCTACACATTTGTAGTCACTCATTTGAAAATTAATTAAATGTCGTGAATGTGCCTACGCGCCTGTGACCAAAACATTTTCGGAAAAACAACATTGCATGCCATTTTCAATTTTTATTCATCAAATATTATATTAACTTTATATCTTTCATCATCTGCGTTCTATTAATATCCCAATGGTTTATCTCAATGTCTCAGATGAGTTTAGAGGTCTACATGCCCTATCGCATGTCATCCAATGCGTCAGAAGAAACAAGGTGATTTGGTTTGGGCATGGTTGACCGAAAATATTACGATTCTCCCGCTGAATAGGTATGGAGAAAAACCTATTGAGCGGGGCATGGGTAGTAAAAGACCAATTAAAATTTTTTTTAATGGTTACGAACCATACAAGGCATAAAGTCACCAAAGCTATGAAAATGTGAAGATAAGACAAAAAAAAGCCTAGCTAAAAACAGCTATACTGTTTTACTTTTTAACATTTTTTTTAAAGTTTGATTTCTGACGAGCTTTTTTAATGACTGATCTGTTTACTGGTATGCTGTAAGATAAGCTACAAAGAGATACAGGTATCGATGCCTTCAAGAAAGGGATGTGTGCATTTGTGGATATCCTGGAAAAACTAGACCTGAAACGAAAATACAAGTTGAGGGAAAACGGCGAAAGAGAGAAGAGGAGTTGGACAAAGAACAAGCACATGAAAAAAAAAGATAGAAGAAAAAGGTCGATTTATAGAGTGGGTACTTGAAGACGACGTAAGAACCCAAGAAAAATATGAAGACGAGCAAATGCAAATGAGAATGACAAAAGACGGTCACTGGTAGTCGCATGAAGTTATCAAAGCCAATACTCCAAACGTTGTAGTGAATCAATATTTAAGTCTTGGTTATAGATTGCAAAATGCTGGAAAGCAAACCAGAAATCACTTTCGAAATTATCAAATTCCATGCCCCCCAAGTCTTTAGCGTGCCCCTAGTAAATCGAAATGGTGTGGCTAAGACGCACAGGCTATATTACAAGCTAAATATTATGTACAATCAATTATTACCTGGGGCAGCTTGGTACATCAAATTAGATGTAATTGGGGCAGGTATCCTGGCGGGCGCTAAGCGACTCTATATCTGCTAGAGAAGTCGTTATATGGCAACACAATGCAAATATTTGTTCCCCTGTAAAATACGTATAGGAGCTTAACACATATTTACCTGCGAAATCAAAAAAGAAATGTACAGACTGCTTAACGAATTTTAAATTTCTTTCTGTAGGAAAAAAAGAGTACAATATTTAAATTTCTAGTTCAATACTTCTTTTAGTTCTTTTATTTTTTCTTTTCTTGTCAATTTTTCTCATCATGTCTATTTCGAATACTTTTTTCCTTGATTATCATTCAGTCGCAATGTTTCTCCTGTTTTGATAGCCCGAGATTTGGTTTAAACCTGTGCCTTATAACCTTTACTTTTTTGCCATTGTGCTTTTAAATCACTACTCCCATTTTTGTTTATTTCATTGTTTATATATTTGTACATATCAGGTGTCGTAGCTTAATGGTTGGTGCTGTTGCACTGTAACCAAAAGGTTCGGGGTTCGATTCCCCGAGCGGGCCAAAAGAATTTGGAACTTTACAAACGTAAAAGCCACTGGTTGGCGTCAGGATGAGGATCCGGCTAATAAATTGCTCATTGCCACAATAAAGTCCTTCTGTAGAAGATCTTCGATTCCCAAGATCTGGGAAAAATTAAACCAAAGGCAATACGCGTTTCCCTAATTCTATGATGTAATTTAAGCCTCGTTTTCAAAACGAGATCCGTATGGACAGATATTAGAGATTGCGGCAGTAGCTCCTTAAAAAAGTAAACAAACTACTTCATTGTGAGTTGTATTTAAGAAGTTAGAAATATTACAAACCTTTTAGAAGAAAACATATTTATTTCCTAAACTACTGTTTAATCAAGAACATGCTTAATATTAATTCGAGTTTTTTCCCACCAGAAGAAGTGAAAACAGGAGGACGATCAATGTACTGCTGTGTACCTGAATGTGGAAGTTCTTTTTATAATAGTAAGAAGGAAAAAACAAATATTGCACTATTTTCTTTTCCTAATAAAGATACCAAACCAGATCTTCATAAAGCTTGGAGTAAAGAAGTATTAAAATATAGAAGGAAAGGAGGTGCTGATAAATTTGAAATCAACAAGTATACTAAAGTATGCCAGTTGCATTTTAAGCCAGAGGAAATAAAAGTTAGCATGGGTCGCGGTATTAAAACTTTGAAACCTGGGGCCATTCCAAGTGTATTTACCTTTAAAAAGCCAAGATTAAGTAAATCTAGAAAGTCGCCATTAAAAAGACAAAAACTATTTGTTACTCCCTCTGAGGAAGAAGGACTTGATAATGAAGTAGTAGGTGAACAACTTGATGTTCAAGAAGAAAAATGTAGCCGTTGTGAAACGTTAAAATCAGAAAAATTGCTTATTCAAAAAAAAATTTGAACAATGCGAAGAATTAAGAAGTATCGACAAATACGAAACGAAATACCACTTGTACTTCATGGCACAGTAAATCAAATTTGGACTGTTAGTTGCTTATTATGTAATTTTATGGATCCCTTAATACAGCAGTAATATATATTGTTATCACATTATACCATTCTTCATAAGAAAATTAGTTTAGCTTCAGTGTGCCTTTCAAGAGTAAAAAGTCAGACGAAATTACATAATTATAGATACAATTTTTATGAAGTTGTATAATGTGGTAACAAGTGATTTTTATAAAAATAACCTAATTTATCAATAAGATCCATGAAGTAGGATTCATCAAAATCGACGTTCACCATTATAATACCTTGGTACACATATACAATAAACAAACATTGTGTAAGCCCAGATAAACCCAAAGCTATCTGTACTTGCGTATAATAACCAAAAGCATGATCCTTTTTTAAAAATAGTTCACCATTCGGCAATGAACCAATGTAAAATTTCTCATCATTCATTAAATCATTAGGGTTAACGTTTCTTTTTGTGTAAGGGCACTTTACTTCCATCAAAAATGAACCCGACTTCGTAGAAACAAGACCATCAGGACTTGCGCCAAGCCATGGCAAACATGGCTGTACAAGCAAACCAGTCTCCATTAATTTGACGTTTTGATGAAAGCGGTAATTCATTACACAAATAAACTTTTCTTTTGCAACTTCTTCATTAATTACTCCATGATTTAAAATTTCTTTTACATTTGTTGGAAGAGCCTTAACATCTTGCGTCACTTGTTTTACTAGTGTTTCGAAATTCTTTTTTCTTATAAATATTTTATGAGCAGTAGATGATGTGATTCTATATTTTCTTTCTTTGAACCACAGAGGGCACTCTCTTTGCTGTGTTGTCTGCATCTGCAGCTTTATGCTTTCCTCTTGAGAGATTTTTATTTTTTCCATGAATTCCATCTCTCTTTTTGTGCAATTCCAAGAACATGGAATGTCTAGAAATTTAATGGGTAAGACTGAGGTGGGAGGTGTGTGTTTTTCCTCTGGCAACTTACCCAAAACCATGAAGTCTCTCTCAACAGGTAAAAGTTGATTCGAAAGAGGAGACCCCATAAATTGCAGACCAAATTTTGTTATTTCGGAGTCAAATTTTATTGTGTTTGGTATGACATGAGCATAACCAATGTCTTTATTTAGTGCTTTCAAATCATCTTGTAATTTTTTTATGGAATTTAGGTTCTTTACTGCATTAAAATTTAACCTAGCTTCATATATTGTTGGAGAAATTCCCTTTTTCATAACATTGCTATGAAGAGCAGTTTTCATAACAGGATATTTTACTGTCTCTTTGTTTCCTGGAACACCCCATTTTCTAAGTACACTAGTACATGCTCTTTCAGTTGGTACTACCTTCAATGAATGCAATGAGTATTCTGCCAGTTCGAAGAGTAAAGCCATTACATGGTTGCAATACCCACTTAAACCAGCAGGACAGTTACATTTTGCTTTATCCACCTCACTGTTTTTTCAGTTAATATGAACCTCTACTTGCCTCTGCAGTTTTTTCATGCTTGCTCGACATGAAGCTTTGGCTATAAAATACTTTAAAGTTCGTGCAGTAAACAAACTTTCCGATAAAATGTAACGTTCCTGTTTAAACTTAAGCCCTCTTTCTAATGTTTTTTTAATATGTAACCTTTTTATTTTGCCACACTTCCCAACATGGAGGTCTATTTCTCGCCTAGTAAATACTGGAAGAAAATCCAGAGATTTTCCCCATGTCAAATTTTCTTTGGATTTGTTATCTGTAATTAACGTAACGTCCAGATCAGCATTTATATCTCGTAATAACAAATTTTGAACATTTATATCCGAAAGAGATCCACTAAAATTGACAGTTGCCTCAGGTTTTTTAATAATTATAAGAGTTTCGAGTTCTATCTCCGCTTCCTCCATTTTTGTTTATATTTTTGTCCATACGGGTCTCGTTTTGAAGTCGAGGCTAACATTACACCATAGAATTAGGGAAACGCGTATTAAAAAACCATCCTCCCTTTCCCCTCTCCCCAAAGGAATAACATTCGCTACAAACTTTAATATTTTGATATCTAATGCATCTGATACAATGAAAATGAAAGAACCACTCAGCAACTCCATACTTTCAGCAGCCATTCCTGCTTTGCAGCTTTTCTCATATATCTTGGTCAGAAATTTTTTTTTTAAAAACTACTGCTTTAACAAACTTAAAGCAGAAATTTTTACAAATATCCATCACAGAGAAAGACTGGGATCTAATGAGCCTACAGAACATCTGTGATACAGAAACCAATTAAATTACAGAATGCTTGGTGTCATGGGCAACATATGAAGTTACTGTTTCTTTCTTAAGACGCAACTTCACAGCGGTCGTTCAACAGTGTAAAGGAAGCAATTGTGACATAGAAAAAAACACCTGGCTACCGAAGTGTGATCCAGTTTTACCTGGTGATGATATACCTAGCATGGAGCAGCCGAAAACAAATTAGCAAGATATTCAAAGATACTGGATCCCAACATAAAAAATGCCACTCAACCTTAGTAATACTGAATGACCTATCTATCAGGTGACAAACAAACGTGTAGGACTCGGGCTCAGGAAACACAAAACATGAAGTTGAAAGGTATACCTGGGAGCTCCGACGGGGCAATCAATGATTTGATCGAAGAGAACTTCGCGTTTACAAGAAAGAAAACATAAAATACACAGTGAAGTATTCCTATAGAAGTATGGAAACAAAAGTTTATTTCTCTTCGGAACGGCGTTACCCGTCGCAAAGAATACTCGGACGTTGCATGGAAAAGCTTGCAAAGAACACTTGTCATTGGCAAAGCAACTAACGATGATGAATCAAACACTTCGTGACACAAAACTAGAATATCACATTTTAAATCAAGTTAATTATGGTCAAAAGCCTTTTCATTTGCACATGACTTGACCAAGACGCCAGAATATAAAAAAACTTGTTTTTGACCAGGGCATTTGAAAATATCTGGATAACATCGGAATGGCTTTCAAATAATACAAAATCAAATTGTGTCGTAACTGCTTAAATAACGATTTCAAGTTGTACTAAGTTTAAGAGAGTGCGCAATATCTTCGCCTCATGCACCTACCTATCAAAATCTTCTTGACCAAGGCCATATAGACATAAAGGAGAAAACGTCAAGATTCGACACAGAATTCGAGGGACTTGCCTGGTTAGCAAAACCTTCTAGAAAACATTAGTTCAATCCTTCTAAATATTTATCCAACTAATATCATTACCATAATAATAATTATTATTATAAATATTACGAACACATTACCTAAAACTAACGTAATAAATACCTTGAAAAATAACGAATAATGTTCTTCGTAAAAAAATCCTCCGTTACAGCATCACAGCTGCATTTTTCTTTCCTTTTTCCTCGAGTGTTTTAATGCGATTTCAGCAACATAATATTGTTAATGTTCACTGTTTATCACAGGAAGGGAAACAAAAAAGAAATGTTTATTTTCAAAAAAATTTATAACAAGGTATTAATATTTTCATAACAAACATCTTAATGTAGTTCCTACAATTTTGCCTTCCTGTTAGCAACCAGATAACGGATGCAATCAAGAACCAAACACATCGAAAACAATGCCAGACTGTCTTCACCCGGTCTTATAACCCAATACATGCTTCATTTACTGTTGATCAGTTAAATGTGTACATTTTCCAGGGGTAAACTTTTCAATATACAGTCCGCTAAGTGTATTAATTAAAGATTGGTGCTAAAATCCAATACATTACTATTTAAAAACATATACAAAATACATACATACATACATACATACATACATACATACATACATATATAAATACGTACATACATACATACCTACAGTGAAAACGTCTAAATGCACAACGGCCTAAAATAGTAGTGTACACTTTACCATAAATGCCAGATTCTTTTTTCCCTCTGGCACAGTCTATTTAACTGGTACTAGTACTGCTGTCACTGCTTCATCCAATCTCACTACCTCTACTCTTTCCCTCCCTCCGCCTCCTCCTACTCGTATTAAAATACTAATTAAAAAAAATAACAACAATAATAGTAATACTAATAATTAATTCTAATTAATAGATGTTGTATGCCTGTTCGACATTCAAGTAGAAAACAAAAAACATGAAAAGATGCCACAACACCAAGATTAAATATGCGAAACAGGGAGACGTTAAGGCAGAAAGGTAACCATAATTCCAATAATGGTCGGAGCACTGAAAACAATTGATTGGAATATTTAACATTTGTGGACGAATTTGTGAACGAAACAACTACAAATTGGGAATTATTAGGGCCTCAAGAAGAACGCTTGTTTATTGTGAACAGCTAGGGTTACAAAATGGCTTGGACACCTAAGGTTGTATGTTACAGCTACATATCCAAGAAAAAACAACCACCCAGTATGGAGTGACATAAAGCAGAAATAATAACAACAATTTTTAAACTTCACAAGATTTTATTTGTAAATTAAAGATCCAGAAAATATACAATGAAATTGATCTACTCAATACAGGTTGCAACGCAACTGAGCCGTCACTGGATGTAGAGGACTGGAAACAAGACAAGAAATAGCACAATGAAGCCTAGTTGAACTCTATAGTGATACTCTCCATTTGGGCATATCACTGAGAGACGATGAATCAGCTGGTTACCAGATTAATAATTCTGGGTTTGTCCATTCTTTGTTTCTCATACCGAAAATAAAGTGTGATGTCCGTATACAAATGTTTATCGATCTTTTGATGATAAATTTAAAAGTTCCGTCATTGAGATCAAGGGACTTTAGTTTTGAAACAATCAAGCTATTTTTCCCAAACACACCTAGAGTTCCGAGGCTCAAGTTTACATAATAAACTTTAAATCCTCTTGATAAATCGGATAATAACTGTCCGTAGCGTTGATTTTTACGGTCGAAGTTACTTTCTATATTGGTTTCAAACCTTGCTGTTAGTTTTAATATTAGTAACTTGTCACCTTTCACTATAACAAGATCGGGCCTTTGGGCCTCATCTGTTATTATAGGTGGGTTGGGATAGCCGTCAATATCAACATACGCTTGTAAACCTTGAGATTTAACGGTTTTATAAATGTGGAGAAGGATTGAGTAGTGTCTCCAGTTGTATCTAAGCTCGTGTAATGCAGATTGATATCCACGAATGACGTGGCCGGGGGTTTGCTGGCGATCACAAAATCTGCAGGTGAAATCGTTGGTTATTCCCCACTTGACTGCATTAGTAGCATTTGCAAGCGTATTGTTTAGGTAACGGACGACAAAACTGAAGATGTTCCTTGGGAGGTGGCTAATGACGTTGGACCATTGATTGATGAATTTACTGTCGGCATACTTCCATATAGATTTAATCACTAACCTTTGTGTCGTTAACTCATTGATTAAGTGGTGCTCGTCCGACAAGGCGAATTCGCTTCAAAACTTCATGAGTTTTGTTGAATTGATCATATTGAATATTTATCGTAGCAGTTGATTTGTGGATTTTACGAATATTCTCGTTATGGGAACTGCCAATTTTGTTTCGAAATGTCATCTGGCACTGAGTATGTCTTGAAGATGGTAATATCAGATAACACACATGGTACCATTGATGGGTATTTCGACCCATAGTCTGATGTACCTGGATACGAGGTTGTCGATGTTGTTCTTAACCCAAGTGTTCGAAATTTTGGAGACTGTCAGGTGCCAGCTGATTTTCGATAATGTCCATTGTTGGTACAGCTTCAACTTGTTTTTCGGATGAAGTGGTAGTCCATCGATGATTACGAGGTGTTCAGTCACAATTTTTATTATTTCCTTTTTGTGCATTTCATCCGTCATTTTGAGGTCAAAGTGTCGACCCAGATAGGTAAAATGATGATCAATCTCGATTTGTGGTACAAGCTTGTTGTCTAAGTAGAGTTTTGGTTTGTATTGAACTGACAATGTACCCTTTTTACAGATACCGAAGGCGTAACATTTTGACGGTTTTATTCTCATTTCTGACCATTTACACCATTTGCTGAAGAAGTTCAGAAGAATTTGGTTTTCTCCTTCCAATGAGGTGACTGCAACTGCATCGTCTGCAAATTGGAACCAGTTGCGCGGAAGGAATCCTTTGATGGCACGGTAACCAAAGTTGGTATATTTATCGTCCCTGATACACTGTAAAAAGGTATTGACGATTAAATTGAAGATTAAAGGCGAGAATGAATCCCCTTGCAATACACCTTTTTCAACCGGAATGTATTTGGTGGAAAAATCGTTCGTAATAATTGATAAACGAAATTTACTATACAATGTTTGTACAATATTATTAATTTCTTCAGGTATTTGATGATACCGTAAAACAGTTTGAATCAACGAATGGTGGACTTC